>JAZKJV010010439.1:0-80399 GCA_037367405.1 Ottelia alismoides | reverse complement strand
TAAAAGGTGTGAGAGTGTGTTGTAAGAATGAGAGATTAATATTTGACAACTTAGATTTAATCATTTTTAATAATTGTCAACATATTAAGTGAACCCAAATCCGCAAATCGTCAGGACCAATTTCACTGTAAAGTCGCCACACATCTGCCCAAACAAGTTGGCAGCAAAGAACAAATGGCCCGTCATGATCAATCCACTTAAACAAGTTGGATCCCAAGCAACCAATGGAGAATAATCTCATGTCTCCCATCCATACATCGAGGCACCATGGTACTAAATGCCCACGCCCCCTACTCCCATCATTCAAACTTTGTATTATTTGATCAACACAAAGGATACTTAATTACACTCAAATCAGCGAAATTTAGTAAATATTGTAAAGAGAGAAATTCTATTGCTATGGTCCAGCATTGGTATATAATAATATATACACCCCGTATTTTAATACACATTATTGTGTAGTATCCTACAACATCATAAATGTGAACACAATTAAGAAGATTAAATGACTAATTAGGACAAGTTGCAATCACTCTCACCCCTAAGGCCCATCTTGAAATGGAAAGCTAGGTGCCCTTTTCTACGGGACATGTCATTTTATTTGATTAGTCAATCAAATCTTCATCACACAATTTGGTGACAATTCACTACTCAAACCTATACCACATTGCATGTGGACTCGATGCGGATGCCAAATATAAGTCTTCCTTCTTTTAAATCGATCCTCGATCCTCCGACATGGACTTTCTAATTTACTTCAGCCTAGAACTCGGAGGATGCAACGAATTAACTCGAGCTTACATGGCTATCAATCACCATACCATTGACGAGGATTTATGGAAAGGTTGATTACGACGGGTTCTATGTTTGATTACATGTCTATTTAATTTAGAAGGATTGGTTTACGGATGTAGTGTTTACAAGGATTGGTTATGCAATTCAAAAAGAGCTAGCAGCGCAGCTTGTTGCCCGCTTGTCTCGGGGTGTCCTGATTCCGGGGAGTTGGCAATGACCCTTAATTATGGAGAAGACGACACTGTGCTTTAACATGACCCGTTTGATCATAGGGTCCCTTATGTTTGCTTTTGCCCTATGCGATCAATAATAATGCCTCTTTGATTTTGTGTCTTCTTCTTATCACCAAAACCTTGAACTCTTTTTTATTACAAATTAAATAGGGGTTGGAAGAGTTATTAGATCATTCTGAGGTGGCCGTGAATGTGAAAGTTTATTATCATATTCAGCAAGGAAATTAAAGGTTTGAGTCATTTGACCGAAGGGTTTCATCAGGCATTTGCGTGTCGTGGCATCCGAAAAACATGGCATTATTTTTATTGAGGTTACACAAAGAATTCCAGAAAATCATGTCATGCTTAAAAACAAACTAGCTAGTATGATATCATTTGTTGTATGTATTCATTCAACTACGATGATTCTAATAAGACGTATATATACCACGTATGTGCAAACTAACTTGATCAAGACTTCATATATATATATATATATATATATATATATATATATATATATATATATATATCGTGTCGCAGAACATTAGGAAGAAGGCGCTGCTACAAATATATATGATAAAGGTGGGGATGAACACATCCTTATTTAATACTCAGAAAAGGGAAACATGACATTATCGCAGTTGAGCACATCCAACAAAAGAAAAAACGGAAGAGCATTAAAGAGCGTCGATCTCCTCAATCATAAACGCATCCACCGTGACCTGCAAGATCACAGAGACGAGCTCGGCTTAATTAGTAACGTAGTCATTTCACGCAGAGATAGAAACAAGGGAAAGTGGAGAGAAGCTCACTGGGGTCGGTGGTGGTGATGAGACCGGAGCCACCAAAGTGGCAGTTCCAGTCATTGGCACCCATGAGCCTGTAGTACATGTTCATGACAACGGAGGCATGGATTTGGAGGCTCACGGGATGGAAGCAGCTCCCGTCTTTCTCGATCACTCCGCAGTCCCCATATGCGCATGCAAACTTTATGTTCGCTATCAACTGCTTCTTGTCTGCCCAAGGATCCGCAACGCACCACGTTTTCTGTCAAACATATATATATGTCAACAAATATTATGCGAGATTACATCCTGCTCGGACATAGAGTTTTTTCCCACATCAGACACAGCTCTGTCCGTAATGCCCACTCAGGACATGGCAGGATGCTTATTCCCAGTCAGGGCATTATTCAGCAATGATCAACCTCTCTGCCTTAGCATTAAACACACTCAAATTGGGGAATTGACGTTGATCAGCGAATGGTTTGCCAATTAACCCCTCTACATTATCATTAAACACGCTCAGCATTAGCATTAAACACGCTCATATTAATGCATTAAACACGTTCAGATGGGAGAATTGGAGTTGATCAGCAAACAGTTCGCCGATCGGCAAACCGTTTGCTGAATAATGCCCTGACTGGGAATAAGCATCCTGCCATGCCTTAAGCGGGCGTTACGGGCATAGCTGTGCTTAATGTGGGAAAAAACTCTCGGACATGCGCTATTGCTGATTGAAACACAGCATGCAGCTAAGGAGTACCTTAGTCGCGGCCACCTTCAGACTTGCTCCTGCGAGTTGTAAAATGGATGGGTCCATATCGATCAGTTAAAAAACACAAGTCCTCTCTGGTAAAAAAAGAGAGAAAATATCCATCTCATTACGATGAAGCTATAAAGAAAGCCCTACCGTAGATGGAGAGGAGACCGAGGAGCAAGACGCCATTGTGCAGTAGGAAAGATGAAAATGCAGTAGATGGTGTTGTGATTTTGAAGGTAGAGAATGTCACTTTAAATAGTGGGAAAAAATTCTCCTCCGTTTGGTATCATCGATATCTCATTCATTGACCATTATATGATATAATTAATTACCTTCCGCTTTTTAAATTTTTAGATAATTACACTGCCGATTTAGGCAATTGGTTGTCTGAAATGGAGTGAGTTCATCATTCTTACTTGGATAAAATCGGCATGGTCATTTGTATATCCACGTCTGTTACCATATACGTATATCCACGTCTATCTTTTTTGTAAAATTTAATATTGGATACTCGATAGGTCATTAGTCGTGTCTCGTAAAAAATCTACGTGGAATTCGGATACATTAAGACGCTGGATTAAAATTTCCCATTGTCATTGTCAATTCAAAAGGACGCAAATGGTCATTTATTTATCAGTGTGGATATAGATAATTACCTTATTTTTATCCATTCTAAAATATAAGTGCATAAGTTGAAATGGACATTGATAGATGTGTAAATTGTGTTAGCATATTTTTAGGCAAAAGTGCCTCGATCATTTAAACACTTGTTCTAGTCTTTCTGATAAAGAAGAAATATATATCTCTTGTACTTTCTGATTTGTTGTCACCAAAAGCTTTTACATATATTGTTTGGCCTCCAACGTAGTGTTCGGCATTAAGGCAATTCATTTCGAGATGCATTTGCAAATATCATATAGCATTGACTAATTATTAATATTATATAACTAAAAACTAGTGCTAAACCCGTGCAATGCACCAGCAAATATTTATATAACATGAAGGTAAAAATAGTAATACAACAAGATCAAATGGCATAAATGGGACGTTGTTTCTAAACAAACATTCTAGGAATATTGTTTTTTTTAAAAAAAAAAACATTCTACAAAAATACCAAGTATATGTAAAATATTAATTGCATAAGAGGATAAATGAGAACAAACAACAAAGAACAATTTTGATTTACAAGGGCAATTATGTATAATGCATCCTCATCATATTAATATTTATGGAATTTAAAACCCTCTCATTCCATTAATTTCAAGTAAATAATTAAGTAAATGGTTAAGATTTTTTCTTAAAAAAGACAAATTTTTAATTAGTATAGAAATACATTGAATTGAAGAAAATGATATCATCCGACCTATAAAAAATACAATTCCATTTGAAATTTGGAATAAGCACAACAAGATAAATAAATCATAAAAAATAACGTAAAGGAATTAAAATGCATTTTCACTAATTATTTTATGATCATGCTAATGTAATCACGTAAGCAAAACGTTAATTTGAACAAAATTGCTTACATCTTTGTCTGCAACCACCAAAGCAATCATGGAATCTAACCATTCACATGCACGTACAAACACACACACATATATATAGAGAGAGAGGAAAATGGGGCTGCCCCAAGGGGGAGCTAACTTAGTTCCCCCGCCCTATTTTCTTCAAATTTTTTTATTTTTTTTTTTGAAAATTCTTTCCGTGAATATTCATCACTATATCCCTATATTATGTTATAAAAATTTCGTATCAAACAGAGACCCCTACGGCCTCCATCCAGACAGTCATTTTTTTAACGGTAACAAGATTTTTTTAAATCGACCCCGTTTGGATGGAGGTCATACGAGTCTCTGTTTCGCATGAAATTTGAATGACATAATATAGGGATTTATTAATGAATTTACACGGTTTTAGATTTCAAAAAAATAAAAAAAATTTGTGAAAAAATGGTGGGGGAGCTAAGTTAGCTCCCCTAGGGGGCATACACATTTTACCCATATATATATAATATAGGGGAAAATGAGGCTGTTCCCTAGGAGTAGCTAACATGGCTACTCTCACCCCTATTTTTCCCTCATTTTTTTATTTCTTTGGAAAATAAAAACTTGTATATTCGTCACTATATCCCTCTAACATTCTATTAAAATTTCGTCAGAAAGAGAGACTCCTAGACCCTCCATCCAGATGTCATTTTTTTAATGGTCGCAGGAGTTTTTAAATCGATCATGTTTGGATGGAGGTCGTAGGAGTCTCTATTTCTGACGAAATTTTAATGGAATGTTAGAGGGATATAATGATGAATTTACACATTTTTATTTTCCAAAAAAATAAAAAATAAAGGAAAATGGGGGTGGGAGCATCCCGTTGGCTCCTCCCAGGGAGCAGCAACATTTTTCTCATATGTGTGTGTGTGTGTGTGCGCGCGTGTGTGTGTGTGTGTGTGTATAGGGAAAAAGGAGCCTGCATCGGGTGATGTAGGTAACTTACCTACATCTGATCATTTTCTCATTATTTTTTTATTTTTTTTGAAATGAAATCTTGAGGATATTCTTCACAATATACCACCATACACACACAACCATATCCTTATTCATTACAAACATAAATACATATACATAAATATCGCGCGTACACACGTATGGAAACATATAATCATGATTTCGCTTCGAATATTTAACAACATGGATTATTCTACATATAACAAATGTATAATAACCAACACTACAAGAAAAATGAGTTGTAGTCAAAGAATGTGGCTACGGAAACTTGTGGTCATGATAATTGCGTGGCCACTAGTTTCTCGTAGCTACACATCCATGGCCAAAGTCTTCAAATATGTAAGGAGGACATTTATGTAAGAATTATGGTCACGACAAATTTTGTAGTTACTTGTAGTGGCCACGATATATTCGTGGTTAGAGAACTCTCGTGATGAGACTTGTAGTTACGGCTACAGGTCATGATGTGTTGTGGGCAGAGCATAATATAATAGTAGCTTAATTATATTTAAAATCCATTACATTAAAAGACATGCTAGAATAGTTAGATAGGAGTTTGAAATAGATAATCAAAGGTCACGAGGTCAAATCTTATTATTAGCATTATTTTAGAATAAATTAAAATTAGATGTTATTCGATTTTAGTTGAACTTGATTAAATCGGGCTAAAATAATAGGATAAACTTACGGGTTGATTAAAATTTGAACTTTAAAAACGAACCGGCAAGAACCATACAAGAAAAACAAACTATGGCTACAGAACTATGCCTACATATGTGGAGCTTGTACCCACATAATTGAGTTCTGGTAACAACACGTCGTGGCTTGTAGCCGTAGATAGAAGTCTCGTCGTGAGAGCTCTCTAACCACGAATATGTCGTGGCCACCAAAAGTAACCACATAAGTTATCGTGGCTACGGTTCTTGCATGAATGCCCTCATTACATCTTTGAAGACTTTGGCCACGGAACTGTAGCTACATGAAAGTAGTGGCCACGGAATTTCCGTGACCACAAGTTTCTGTAGCCGCAATCCGTTGTGGTCACGGATTGTGGTTATAGAAACTTGTGATCATAAAAATTACGTATCCACTAGTTTCTCGTAGCTACAATTATGTGGCCAAAGCCTTCAAAGATGTAATGAGGGCATTCATGCCAGAACTGTGGCCACGATAACTTCTGTGGTTACTGATGAAATCCAATTTCATCATCTTAATTCCTTATTATTATCCCCCTTGCCTAAGTTTTGTGTCAATAAAATCCAGATAATATCTTGTAATTATCCGAGTCTTGAATAAGTTAAAAATCACAAAAAAAGGCAAAAGTAAAATCTGTGGTATTTTTAGCCTTAAAAATACCTTTAAAATTATTTTGAGTCTTCATTTGATCTCATCTTCAGTTTTGATCAACATGAAACTTATAGATCTCATCAAGATCTACAACTTTCATGTTTTGAGTTTTCTCAAATTCGACCATTTAGCCCCTCAAATATCAAAATTTCTTTTGGGATAATCTGATTGGGCCACGTGGCCCGTTCTGGATGAGCCACGTGGCCCGACCTCCTTGCATCAGCTGCCCGCATCCTTGACCGTTGATTTTCGCCTTGAATCCAACGGCCCAGCTCTCTCCACATCCGCTCATTACCCTCAACCGTCTGATCATCCCCGCCTTTCATCACCACCGCCCGTTGACGCCTCTCCTTCCTCACGCCACGTGGAGTGTTGTGCGCCTTCCGATCTCGTCTATATCCCTTTGATCACCGTCGTCCACTGCCGCTTAGTCAGTCACCATCCGATATTCCCCACCTCTCGTCGCATCTGTCGAATCCCGCCTTTCCCTTCTTTCGCCACGTGACGCAGCCGACGCCATCCGATCAGTGTCTGGAGTTCCAATCCTCACCATCCAAATCCACGACTGAAACCGACCCTCCGATCCACCCCTTAGTCTGATCTGGGTCATCCGCTTCCGTCGGCCCTTGGGCTCAACACGTGGCGCATTGAGAGCCCTTCGATTCTTACCAACTGATCGAAGCTCATCCACCCGTTAGCGCTCGACTGATAGCCGTTGGATCTCACGATCCAACAGCTAGGGTATCGTCATCAACCTCCGGCCCCTCCTCTTTCACACGTTCTCCACCTCGCACGACGACTCTCCCCTTCCCTTTTTCTCCTCAATAGCAGCCGCCCTCTCCAAGATCTCAGTAGCCCCCGTCCTTCTGCACTCACCCACCATCCTTGCGAGATGTCCATCAACCCACGAAAGCCCCTCCGCTCGCTCCACTTTCTCCTCGAAATCCACGATGTCACCAGCCAAACCGCCACCTTCAAGCTATAAATACACCGCCCCCTTCTCCGTATTCCCTCATCCACATTTACGTGGGAGGAGGCCCAGCCCTCCTCCTCCTCCCTGTGACAGGGGGAGGAGCGAGGATAAAGCAATGATGACTATCCTCCCCGGTGAGACCCTCCGTCGAACAAGGCGGTGTCGCGGTGCCCAGCGCCTGCTCGAGCTGCCCTGAGTGGCTGACAGGGGTCAGCGAAGACCAGAGCTCCGCCATGGAGCTCGCGCAAAAGTTGCCGCCTCCATCTCCGATCAGGTAAGCCCTCTTCGATCTCCTCTGATTTTTCTTCTTATTTTGTGTAATTATCTAGGCCACTTTAGTCATCTTCGACCTCCATAGATCATCTCCCGAGCTCCGCCAACACTCCACCATTCACGCCAGTCCCTCCGATCACCATCTCTCCCTTCTTCGCCTCTGACCACCTCCGACACACCTCCTCTCCGATCACCGGAGATGGAGCTCCGGTTCCTCGCTCTAATTGCTCGTGTGGAACCCCGTCCCACTCACGCACACACTACTCACTTGCACGCACAAGCTTTGTGGAACTACTTGCAGGTGAATGCCCATCAATGGCCGGAAAACCACTGGAGCAAACTTCTTCAGCCCTGCCTTCGTCACACGATCTCCGATGGACCTATTCAGAAGGACCAGCACCTTCCCCAAGCTCCTAGCTTCCTCGACGATCGTTCATGGAGCTCTGAGGAGGTCCAACGTATCCAAGATGGAGCGGCGGAGCTGGATCCCCTTCGTCGGAGCTCGGCTTCCGCCGCCAGCTGAAGATGAAGAAGGAAGTACAGGCACCGTTGGATGCCCCTTCGTGGAGCTAATCCAACGGTGCAGGAACGCCCACGTCGCCAATCAGCGCCTCTTCCATGTACCGTTGGATCCTCATGTTCAGCCACGTGTCGACTTCAGAGCCACCTCGAGCCGCAACGTCAGACCAGAGGCTTGGACATCTCGAGCCTCATCCGAACCATTCCGAGCCTGCTCTGAGTCTCATCAGCGCTTCGCATTTTCCGAGCCTTCGCCGAAGCACCCCAAGCCTTCTCCGAACCTCAGAGCAGACCCGAGCCTGGAGAGCACGTGCCTAGCACGTGCTATCTGGGTTATTTTCACTGAGGCCCTGCCATCTTCTCCAATTTGCATCCAGGTCCAGAATCACGTGCAACTCACGCGTATCTTGGGTATTTTGCAAGTAAACCCTCGTGGGTTTCATAAATTGCAAAAATGCCTCTGTGCGTGTGGGTATTTTACAGGGAAGGACTTGCGCTTTATTTTTATTGATTTTTAATCCCTCCCAGGGACCTATTTGTAGTTATCTTTTCATGTTTTATTGCGTTTATGCCCTTGTCTTCTTTATTGCATATCTTGAACATCGTACGTCAGTTTTAGTTGATTTTAGTCTCATTTCAAAGCTTGCTTTGATGTACTTTTTAGTGGCATATTTAATTTATTATTTTGGACACATGAAGTTTTATGTATTATTTTGTTAGCCATGTGTCTCGTATGCCTTGTTCAACTTTTAAATCAAGTAGATCATCTTAATTAAACCTAAAATTGATTCGTGTTAATTGTGCTCACCATATTTATTCTGACCTGGGGCATATTATTTGCTTTGCATTTTCATAGCCTTTGCATGATAAAAAATAAAATAAAAAAATGCATGTTTATTTTAAAGCATTGTCTTATCTTATTGCATTATTTGACCTATGATCTTTAACTCAACACTTAGTTAAATAGATAAAAATCTAGATAATACGAGAGAGGCTCGTGTCCCTGAGTTCGACCTTGGTTTCTTGCCAAGTAAAAATAAAAACATCACCATCCGATTCTTATTGACATATCAATTAGATGGTCCTTTAAAATATGAGAGGGTCGATTTCGCGGTTCGTCAAATAAGAAAAACTCAGATAGCACGGCTAGGCACGTGCTCTCCAGTTACTTGTAGTGGCAACAACATATTTGTGGTTAGAGAACTCTCGCGACGAGACTTGTAGCTACGGCTACATGTCGCAACGTGTTGTGGCTAGAGCCTAATTCTTGGCCACAAGCGCCACATCCGTAGGCATAGTTCTGTAACCACAGCTTGTTTTCCTTGTAGGTTAACCGGACAGATCTAGGCCCGATTCACCGGTGGTTGGACTGGCCTTCGATCCGATTTTCAAAGCATTGGTAATTAATTAATAACACCTACACTTGGAAGACATGTTTTTAAAAAGTTGAAATTAATAGATGATTAAATCAATGATCTGATTGAGTTAATGAACTCAACTAACGGAAGGTTATGAGTGTACAAAGGGTTTGAGGTGTAATTCGTGATTATGCACGGTTATGATTGTTATTGCGAAATCACTCAGGGTTATGGATGTAAAAATCCATAGATTTTACATTAGTTTCAGTTATCTATTTACAAAATAATAAGAGATGTTACACAATGATCTTTGAAAATAATTATTTTACTTATAAATCTGAAAAACATTTGTGAAAATGATATGAATATATACACGGATTAGAACCTGGTAATATAAATATACATAACCGCTAATCAATAAATCCCATTTACAACGATTATTCATTTTTCTACAAAAAGAAATATTGTTTCTTAATAAATAGGACGTGATGAATTTATATAAAATAATTGAATAGTTAGAAACGAGGGATAAAATCCATGAAAAAGGGTAAGTGGGTTATTACTTTCAAATGAAAACCGCCATCATAAATTGAGGGCAGTATTCATCTTGACATAAAATGCGGCCTTCCTAATCCGAAGAAAGGCACCTCCACATTTGAAGTTTTTACTACAAGAGAATGTGTATGTATATACGTATATTTGTGTATTCTTGCATTTAAAATGACTCAAATTAATATGTAGCCATATACATATTTAGATGTATGATTGTATACACAGTATTATATGCCTATTTAAAAAATATCCATACAAATATATCTATATCCGTCAAAAAAATGCAACTATATATCTTGAAAAAAATAAAAATGAGATCAATATTTGTAAAATAAAAACTCATAGCATTTTTGTATGGGTAACAAACAAAATGAAATAAATATTCATATATGAAAATGTTTGATAACCATGAATTCAATATATCAAATTAAGCAGCTAAGAGGGTTGTAAAATGGTTGGAAATAGGGAAAATGGGGCTGCCCCCTTGCCCACCCCATTTTTTGTGAATTTTTTTATTTTTTTGGAAAAATATCATTATGTATATTCATCCCTATATCCCTCATATATGTCATTCGAATTTCATCAGAAACAGAGACTCCTACGGCCTCCATCCAGACGTCATTTTTTCAACGGTCGCAGGATTTTTTAAATCGACACTGTCTGGATGGAGGCTATAAGAGTCTCTGTTTCTGGCGAAATTCGAATGGCAATAGGAGGGATATAGAGATGAATATACATGGCGATATTTTTCAAAAAAATAAAAAAAATTGCTCAAAAATGGGACGGGTTAGCCATGTTGGTTGTCCCAAGGGAGCAGCCCCATCAACCCCTTGGAAATATTATGACGAAAAAATATAGGATCCATACACCTAACTCTAACCTAGAAATAGACGGATAGAGCTGAGGGCAAAGAAGAACATTCTGAGCAGCCAGTTTACCTCACGATAAACTTAAAGGACAAATGACTCAGATCATTCCACCTCTCATCTGCTTCAAGCATGGCTGAGTAGCGAATCCACTTTTAAAGAAACTCATCATCCAATTGGCATTACAACCTACAGGGGGTGTTCGGTTCGAGAATAAACATGACTAAGGATGTGTAATAAGGACAATAACGGTTCATTCTCTGTTTGGTTGGAAAGATATGAATAAGGAGAATAAAGTGGAATAAGGATAGAAGCAAGGGTGGAATAAGGTGAAATAGTAGGATGTGGACGGGATAGCCGTACTCTTAGGAATCACGTCGGGTGAGAAATTGGCCCATTATTCCAGTGCGTATTCTCCAAATGAACATGATCATAGTGCAACATCACGAGCTTATGTCCGCAGTCCGTTACCGAGGAAAACTGACTCCGATAATATGTTGGGTACGGGCTCAGTTGGACCCCTTGACAACCACCTAAAATGTTTAAACCCAAGTCGTTAAGTAGTAATACCTAACACTTATAACGTACACCCGCACTTCGTGAATTTTAGATGTGAGATTATGTTTGATGGTTGGAGTTTTACGTGTAGAGTGCTCCAACCATGTACAAACTAAGTATCGATTGTGCGGAGAAGACCAAGAACATCTCTCATATCCCTTTATGTCAAGTCTCTATTTTTTGCAACCTTGTAGTTGAGTGGTGTTCAGTAAGAAGAACATGTTATTTTCTTGATAACTTCAAGAAGTTCTCTTCATTGACTTTAAGTCTGGAGAGATTTTCTTGTTCTGTTCTGTTACTTTTTATTGCATTTCTCTTGTAATCTTGTGGTCGTTTAAGTTTAAAGCTGTTTTTGTTTGCTTGATCGCATATACATTAATTCCTGTGTAATATTTGATGTAACCGGTTATTTGCAAACTTTGCTTCGTGCTATAAACTTGGGATATTTACACCCATAACTTTGAGTAATTTGGTAATAACATTCATAACCTTGTATAATCGTGAATTACATGAAAAATCATGAGTAATGCTTAACTCTTACATGACATAACCCTATGTTATGTTCTGTTTCAATATCCATTATATTTAATAGATTTCGTTTGAAAAGACAAAAATGACCTTAATGTTCATTGTATTTGCAAAAATGAACGCTCAAACCCTGCGCCGAGGTACCCCCACCAAGCCTCCCACCGCCGAGCTCCTCCGTCCGCACCCCCGCCGAGCCGGTCCTCCCATCGCCGAGCTCCTCCGCCCTCACCCAGGCCGAGCTCCTCCGACCCCCCGCGCAAAAGGAGCCCCCCCTCCCCCCGGCCCCGACCTGCACCCTCCCCCAGCTCCCCTGCTCAACCCCTCCCCCGGCTCGACGCCGCACAGCCCCCAAACCCCCTCCCCCTCGGCGCGTCCCCCAGCTCCCCTGCTCGATGTAAATATCCCTAATTAATTAGGGAGCATTTTTTATGAGCGATCACTCTATACTAATATATGTATCCATCTATCCGTGTGCAGTCTGTACCCGTGTACCTGTCAGAGATGGCCCCTGCAAAGCTTCGGGGGACCCTCAACATCGGCTTCCAGCTCGCCATCACCATCGGCATCTTGGTGGCCAACCTCGTCAACTACGGCACCCAACCAGTTCAAGGGCGACGACGGCTGGCGTGTCTCCCTCGCCCTTGCTGCGGTGCCCGCCATCATCATGACCGTCGGTGCCATCACTCTCCCCGACACGCCCAACTCCCTCATCGAGCGCGGCCACAGAGGGAAGGCCAAAACCATGCTCCAGAAGATCTGCGGCTTCGACGATGTCGAGGATTTGGGGGCCGCACAGCCCCCAACCCCCTCCCCCTCGGCGCTCCGCGCCCAGCCGACCTGCTCCCCACCCCCCACCCACCCACGAGCACCGCAGGCTCCTTGCTCGACGCCCCCCTCCCTCCGAGTCCGGCGGCCTCCCTGCTCGAGGGTCCCCGAGCTCCTCAGCCTCTCTGCTCCACTGCTCGATGAGCCCCCCCCCCCGCCACGGCCGATCGACACAACCTCCCTATCACACCGTCTGCATTCCATATTTGTTTTCTTTTTTTTATTTTGATTAATCCTAACTGTTCATGGGTAGATTGGTTAGATCAACACACTTGTATAGTTGAGTTAACGTATTAAATTAACGGAGGGTTATGGGTGTGAGACGGAGTGACTATTCGAGGTTTCTCATGTAATTCGCGATTATACAGAGTTATGAATATTATTGTCAAATTACTCAGGGTTATAGATGTAAATATCCCTATAAACTTACATTCAAGTTTCCCTTCAACTCATTGTCAATTGCGTTCTCTCATGGATTGTCATGTCTAGCCTCAATGGTTAAGCAACTGTCAACTCTCAGGTTAGGTCTGTAAATATAGTGGTTAGTTTATCTGTTTGGTTGCAGAGTTGGGCAGGGTTGAGTTGGACTGGATTGGGATGGGTGAATAGTAATCTGCGAGGAGGAAGTACCCTTGTGAATAGTAATCAAGGTTGAGCCAACCCTGCCCAACCCTGCAACCAAACAGGCCCTTAGTCTTAGTTTACCATTTATCTTATCCATAGAAGTTGTTCCATGTTATTTACTAACTAATAGATAAGATGAATGTTAATTTTGTTTTCGTTTTCTGAATATGAAGTTGCATTCAAATATGAATTTCTTATTTAAAGGTTTTTTCGAAATCGTGTTAGGTCCAGTGCATGTTATAGACGTGGCTTAGTTCCTTTACAGTAATGAATGACCCTAAGGGGTCGTTCGGATTGGGGGTTACCCCCCACTTCGGGTGGGTAACCCTCCAAAACCCCCATTTTTAACCCACTAATGGGGCCCACCCACTTCCCATCAAAAAAATTATATATTATACCATCGTATCATCTAAAAATCATAAAATACTCAACTTATACTCACTATTCCAAACTTCAATACAATCACATCACAATAACCACTTACTTTTTCAAATTTCAATACAATCATATCATAATAACTATTAACTTTTTCAAAAATCCAATACAATCACATCACACAAACCCTCCCAACCCTTAACCCACCAACCAAACAAACTCAAACAAAAACGGGTTACCCACCCCCAAATAACCTCCAGAAAACTCACCAACCAAACGCACTTTAAGTATCGAATAATATAAAGAAAATTACACGATACATTCATAGATGATCTATTCGCTCCTCTCAAGCGCACATGTGATGTTCAGAATTGGTCCCAATTTTTCGGTCATTGTCAAATGTATAATTCGATTAGAATTTGTTCAATAAATTCGAAATGGTACCATTATTGGAATGTATCATGCCTCGTTATGTTTTTTTTGTTCTTATGTCGGCCAAGTGTTCTTATGTTAATTTTGCAGGATAAATGAATAATTTGTATGTTGGTCTTTACTGCTCATTCCAGAAATCACGCTCCATATTCATTAAGACTTTTTAATTATATGGAGCACAAAAATAATGGATCTTGTTGCCCTTCAGGTCTAGACGTGCATATCGAATCGAACGAGTTGAACCCACTACAGCTCAAACTTGAACTCGTTAAGGATAAACGAGCTAGAGGTCGGGCTCGAACTTGATTGAGTGCATTATCGCTTACTTGCATACGATAATCCGCTCACAAGACCCTATGATCGGTGGTATATCTGAAACCTACATTTTCATGCTCTTCTTACAATGCTACAACAGCATTTGCGATTTTAAAATTACATTACATGAAGAAAAAGTTATGACTGTATTGGATTCGAGCTCAACGAGATTGAGTTGCAAGACCATTTGGGGGCGGAGTCTAGTTTAGGCTCCCCGCGCCAACTTTGGATTGATAAAGCTCGCCTCTTTTTTCATAGGATTCCGATTTTCATCTTCTTTTATTCGATGCCAATTTTGTTTATTGAAATTGATGAGAGGAAAAATAACCATAAGGACATAATTTTACAATCTAAGTCATTAGAATGCAAGTAATAGTTGTTCCAAAATTAATGTTGAATGGATACATGCAATGTATATTGTTAGTTATTATAAAACTCAAAATGGTTATCGTATTATCAATTAGTCATCCTATAAAAGTTTTATCCATAACGTTGGATTTTTAAATAAGTTCTACTGAGAATAGTGTATTTGATTTAAATATATCATATAAATAATAATTGATTCAAGTAATACGGAAGGCGTGCATTTATTCCTTTTTCCTGCTCTTTAAGTGTTTTTGCGTTGGTGGGATGAACGTGTAATGAGTAGTCAATTAATGTTCTTAATATGTTTGTTATTCTCGAGAATGTGGATTATGTGGGAGTCATTAAAGGATTGGTAATATGAACGTGGATAATTAATTTCATTGTTTAAGGTGTATGAATAAAGACAAGTGAAATAGTTTTGTATAATAAAGGAGGGGGATAACTATTTCAAGAATAAGAAAATTCTGAAATAAAAAGAGAATCGAGATAATTTTTCATATTCTCCAAGAAGTTAGTGAGATCATTATACTATAATACAAATTAAAAAATAACAAACTTGTCCATAATTTTAAACTAAAAAAATAACTAATTGAATTATGTTATCAGACATTTCCCGCATTTGTAATTGGGTTTCATTCATTTATTAGGTTCACAATTTTTAGATTTTTAAAATCAAAAGGAAATGATGAGAGACTACAATATTTTTTATTTATTAAATACATCTTGTTATTAAATATAAATGTTATTGGTTATTGACGTTATAATTAACTATACTTATAAAGAATGTTTTCCCAACTTTTAAAAAAAAATAAAGTTTATTAACCTTCTTATCTCGGTAAAACTTAAGAGCTAAAATCGAAATTGGAGCTACAAATAGTTTTTAAGCACTTTTAAATGATACTTGATATTTCTTGTGTATTTGATTGATTTTTGTTTTGATTAAAAAGTGTTTATCAAAAGGGATCATATGTACATAATGACCATAACATCTTGTTTAGGCGTATCTAGATCATGCCTGAATGTTCTTAGTGTTGCTAATAACACATCCCAAGTTGATCGAGATCATGTTCAAAATGGTGTTCATTGTGAAATCCCATTCTATTTCGATATCAATGCCTTTCCTATAATTCGAAGAATATTGAAATCAAAGCTTCCTGGCTTAAGTTAATTTCGTTACCATGTAAATGGATCTGAATCCATATAAGATCCAAACATGATTTTATTAGGATTCATTAGCTTATAATAGAGTGTTGGAGACTTATTTGCCTCAATTCTACTATGCCCTAGCATCCATTTCTCACCTTTATTTGAATTCTACCTTGTCGAACCAACATTAAAGCTTGTGGAAGTTTGTCGTATGACTATTTAAATGTTTAACCCTATAGAGAAGTTCAAGCCCATCGCATGTTGCCCTGTAGAGTATTTCTTTATGAGTTTTCTTAGATATAACAAAATCTCTCCCTCTTATGATATTCTATTTTTTTAGTAGATTGGAATGCCATGAACACATGGATGTATGAGGAAATATGACGTAAACTTGGGCCCGAGTTTTTGCACTCGTCGGTTCCATCTAAATTTCTCGATTTTGTTTGTTTTTCCTATTTTTTTTACTTTGTAACTCTGGCCTTCGAGCCATTTGTAATCATTTTGTTGCTAATACGTAGAAAATATCAACAAGTGAAAGATAAGTAGATTGTGCATCCACATCACCCGTCTCCGCAATCTTCTACAACGAGATTCTCGATGATCAAGGAAAATCATGGCGTCGTGTGTCAAGTGAACTTCAAGAAATGGGTTGAGTAAGGACTTGGGTAATCCCATCCAAGTTATTGCCTTTATAAACAATCATTTCTCCCTCCATAGGAGGGACCGAGTTATTCTTCTATATGCACTAGATCATAGAATGCCAACACGCTTTGAATAAACTAGCAACACTTACAAACTCATATTTTTGTCATCATTGATAGGGGAGATGCAAACCTTATTATTTTGACCATTGGAGAGTTTTGAACGTTCAGAGTATAAATCTAATTTTAGGATGAGGTATATCTCATTGATACATTTCCAATGAGTTCAAGAATGTTAAATTTGGAGCTTCTCATATCACGATATGATCATTTTAATGTCGATGGGATCCATTTAAAAAATAAACCAAAGCTAAGATATAAATGAAGGGTTGTTCATTATCCTAAAGAAATAAAGTCTCTTAACTACCACTTTTCATGGAGCTATCATCTTTGCATAGGAGAAACCTATTTCGTAGGTATTATGTCTGTCTCTTAAAGAAACTTGGTATCCTTGTGGTCATCTTGAATATATCTGACATTCGCTCTTCAATTCGTACTCATCATTTTTAAGTTCCTCCAGTTTTCGGTGTGATTCTTTACGCTCTTCTTAAGCAGCTGTATTTTTTTGCTCATATATGAAAGGGTTGTCTGAAATGATAGATATAAGTTCCAAATCCTTCGTTACTTCTCCAGAACTTTATCAGGTCCACGAAAATGTTTTTTTTTTGCAGATTTCTATAAGTTGAGGTATGAAATTTCATGAATGGATTATGGTCTTCGAATATTTCCGGGATGGTTGGAAATGAGAAAATGGGTGCATATATAGTAAGATTGGGGAAATCACATACGATTATTATATCCATCATTTCCCAACACGAAGGGTCATCTCCTCTCATCCATATGAATCTTGTTCCCAGATTTGGAATTTCCCCTAAAGAGCTTCTCTCGATCCATCTGTCGAAAAATAGTGCATGGCAATTTAAAGGTCAAATAAAATAAAATAAAATAGCCGTTCCAATGCACAAAGAATAAGGTTACAGTCATCCATTAAATGTCTTTAGATAGATATCTATGAAATGGAATCTAAGTTTACCATCCATTTTGAGGAGGTGAAAAACCAAGTAACAGCGGAGACCAGTAATCTCCTTGCAGGTTAATTTATAAAGATCACATCATGGAAGGATGCCCCAAGATCTAACTTTAGGATTTGAGTGCCAAGCAAAATTTTCTAGGCACATTTTCTACGTTCTATGATTCTCTATGAGCTTGACAAAGTTCTTAATAAAACAGTTTAGAATATAAAAGTATCAGTGGTCAAGCTGGAGCCCAAAGCATTACCACATAGTACGCATGGCCTTCTTTAACTCACTTGGCTCCAAATGATAGCGACCATTTGTAGAAGAACTTTATATCAAAGAACCATTGATTCCCGCAAAAGCGTCATGGTTTTGAATGTCACGACCCATCCCGCTTAAACCTGGAGACGAGCGTAACATAAAACTCATTCTCGTCTTAAAGTATTTTTTTTATCAGGAAAAATAAGCTTTTTAAATGCTACAACTGGTAACATATATATCACGGTAATCATGTACATTTCCACAAATAAAATGAAATACATATTATTGCATACATGATTTTAAAATCAAATCGAAACCATCGAAAATCAACAATCTAAATCCTTCGTGATGTAAAACACCATAAAATAGGTAATAGCAATGATGGCACAACCTCGTCTACTAGATATCTCCTTCACACTTGCTTTATTTAGTTCAAAATCTTCTTCCCTCTAAGTAACTGAGAAAAATTAATTTCAAGTGGTGAGCCTAAACTCATCAACATGAGCTTAGACCCAGTGAATGGATCATAAACCTCCAGCTAAGTAATTGCAAAAAAATTTTATATTTGCATAATCTTGAAACTAATGAACGCTATAATTTAAACCTGAATATTGCATAATTTAAAAACTTTTCTATATATTTTCCACTATCGACATAGAGCTTGATAATTACTTTCTATGAGCAAAAATAATGGGTAACAATAACCATAAACTTATTCTGTAATCAAAATTCCAATTTTTTGAAAAATAAGCTTGCTTTTCCATACTTGACGATGCAACACTATCCCGACATATCTTAGTAAGTCCATGAACCATACTGCCAGGGAGAGGTTAATCATCCCTTAGCCTTACATTATTGCCTAGGCAAGCGAACTTAACCTAGGTCCTTATCTTACTGTCATACGCGCAGACGGCCCCAAAGGCCAAAGAACACCCTGCATACGGCCCAAAGCCTATTGCATACAGAATGCGGACCCAAAGTCCTCTTACTTGTTAATGACTTTCCCAGGGTGTAAGACATAGTGTGCATCTTACTTAAATCTCATTTAATCATACAACGTGCATAATAACATAAGCATCATATAAAACTTGCTTAACCTACCATAACTGCTTAAACATGAATCATATAAAAAAATGAAAGGTTAGCATTGTATACCACCTAAGTTGCATACTTAAACCATAAAGATGAGTGGACCATACATTCATGAGGGAAAAATAGGGCTCGCTTAATTTAGATTCAAGTATACTTAAAAAACTTGAAACTCGTAACAAAACTTGCATCATAAAATATTTGCATGAAATAAAAATAATAAATAAGGCCTTCATCTTATGAACCACTCACCTTTATATTGACGTGGGTTTTTCTTTTCTTTGATAATATCAAGGTTATCCTTTTATTTACCTAAATTTAAGCATTCAAAGAAAGTCAACGTTTGATCAAGGAACAACACTAATATTACATGCACATCTTTATGTTCGATCTTTCTCTTTAGATATGCCTTGACATAGTCCTCAAATATAACAACTTATACATATGTGTGTGTGTAAGTTACTGTATACTTATGTCTTAACTATGGATTTTTTTTGTGTTATTTACCGTGTCACAGAAGCATGCCCTTCATCTTCGTAATGTATCACATGTTTCTATCATACAGACATAAGTGTATCCAAATAGGTTATTGCATTACTGATTGTATTGCTTATATGGATGGTGAGCTCTAATTTAATAGTCAACCTTCCTATTCCCGATTGTGTATTACTATTCCATCATGTACCTATTGTACATCTACAAGTTTTTTCCCAACATGGAGCGGCCTATTGGAATGCCCAGAACTGACATAAGTTCTTATTTATATAAGCTATCATACTTACCGCACATATCTCTTATGTTATCATCCCAACTTGTATGTGATCCGAAATATTCCATATACTAAGAACCTTATGTCGGCATGTACTTAATAACATCTCACCATTTTATGATATATCCAAAGATGGAAACTGAAAGTACATGTGAACCATATATGTTATTTGATATGGAACCTATTTTCCATTTTCCATCAGTGAATCTAAGCAAGACTGGCCTACTCTCCTCCTACAAGTAGGTATATTGCAATCATAAAAACCATCGAGAATATATATAAATATATATATGAAAAAGAAAAAAAATCCGTAACATTTTTCTATTCCATCCGATATTACTTGTTTATACTTTACTTAATTTTCTTATCTAGGGATTAAATGGCATACATTACATATCAGGCAATACTCTAAATATCAAAGAAGAAGGACCGAACCTTGACCTGCAACTTCAAAATCCCCTCTCCGCTGTTGCTTTTCTCTCTGCAAGGAATACTCCACCCCAACATCCCTCATGCATGGTGTATAAATATAGCCATGGAGGAGATCGATATCTTTTCCGGATTCTACACGTCGACATTTCTATGCGACGTGTCTCCAAAATATGAACCTTGGCATGCAATTGCCTTACCATCCTCTCCCTTTAATCTTAAAGCCTAGTACAATTAAACAATTTTCATAATATGATTAGTTGAGTATGCATGACTTTTTTTTACAATGGTCACAGTTTCTTATAAATATATCTTTATATACTATTATTGTATTCACTTTCCAAGTCCTTTGACGTCCGATTCGATATCATTATTTGACCTGATTGACGATAATACTTGTGAACTTCTTACCTATATCGAATTATTTAATAGAACTGCACCCTAGAATCCATGCAATTGTGCCACATTTATCCCCATTAGCACAGAAAGAAAACGATAATTTGGCCTATAAAAATCTTATATAACATTGAGAATTATCCCCCCCAACACAGATGTGACATTGAAGGTCTCTGCAAAGTCGATTTCTACCTCGCATCAGTGATTAGAGATCTTCCACACCCGGTTGTACATCGCCTTTGAAGCCTCAATCTCTAAGATATATTTTTTCCAACTTGAGTGATGTGATCGATTTCAAGAATTTGACTATTAAACATCTATCGAATAGATTACTCGTCACACGAGCCTCCTCACAATCATATACTTTTTAGCATGGGATGATTGTCTTCCCTTTTTATTGATGAACTCAAATTCCATCCATATAGGCCATGAAAATTGAGCTAAATACCTTAACAAAGACACTCATGCAGGCATTAATATTGCATTATTCTATATAGATGCACGCAAAAAAGAAGTATGAAATTAACACTCAAACAAGCAAAATATGTAAAAGACAAAAACCATAAAAAGAAGGCCAAAATGAAATGAGGACAGCTTGTATATGTGTGCAAGACAAAGAAGGCCAGAATAAATAGGCCTACAAGGTCTATCTATGATCCTCACTCAGAGATCGAAATCGTAGGTCTCGATCAAGTGTGAAAAATAACGAAGCATGTAAAATGATACTTAGATGTATATAAAATCCTATAAATACACACACACGTACACACAAACTTTAGATTAACATATCAATCGTTATAGATCTCCAATTGACCTGATCCTTTTTGTATTCATGCAATAAAAATGTACAAAAAAAATATAAAAATATATCACAAAAATACTAACCTCTGCATATGTCAATAGAACTGAAATCATAATTCCAATATGCTTAAGTTCAATATTTTATATTTGGAGCATGTGAACTCCAAATTGACCAAAGTCACCTTTAAAGTTCATATTATTAAATATCCTAAATTTTAAAATTTCTGTTAGATTACATTCATAGAACAATATTATGATCCCATGCCCATGCCCTGCTAAGGAAATCACTTCTGTCCCTCCTCTCTATCTCATACAACTTATCTATAAATTTTAAGTGCATATTAGTAATCAAATTAATTTATGTTGCAGATCAATTAGTTAAGAGCTGGAGTGAGTTTTAAGTGCAATTAATAATTTGAGTTGAGATTAATTATCAACATAATATAAGTGCAACCAAAATAATTTGAGATTAATAATCAATTTAACCAAATTAATTGAGGTTGTTATTTGACATTAATAAATTTAAGGTAATAATTAGATAAAATCAATGTAATAATTTTAAGTAATAATTTGATATAATCAATGTAATTTTTTAAGCAAGTGGTTGAGGTAATAAGCAAAACAATCAACGCAGTCAAAATAATACGAGACTAAAAACTTGAGGTAATAATTAACGTTATAAAAATAATTTGAGATTGATAATTTAAGGTAATAATTTAAGGCGAGCCTGGTAATTTAAGGTAATGCTTTGAGGTGAGACTAATATTCAACGTGATTTAAGGTGAGATTAATAATCCGTAAAATTTCTTGCCAGACTAATAATTCAAATTCAAAGTGAAACTAATAATCAACATGATTTGAGGCGAGCTTAACAAATATAGGCATGGATATGTTGATCAACGTAATTTGGGGCAGAATTGAAAATCAATATAATAATTAATGTAATTAACATAATTTGAGATGAGATTAATAATTTAATTAAGTTTAACAATCTGAAGTGATATTATTTTTTTGGTGTAAAAAAATCAATATAATTTGATGTGAGGTCAATAACTTTTAGTTGCAAGCCATTTGATCGGGTTTATAATAAACTACTTTTAATTTGAAATGAGATTCATAATTTAAGTAAGTTTAATAATTTGAAGTGATATTAATATTTGTTAGTGTTAAAAAATCGATCTAATTTGATGGGAGGTCAATTACTTTTAGTTGCAAGTCATTTGATCGGGTTTATAATCAACTACATTTAATTTGAGATGAGATTAGTAATTTAAATAAGTTTAATCATTTGAAGTGACATTAATTTTTTTGGCATAAAAAATCAATATAATTTGATATGAGATCAATACTTTTCACTTGCAAGTCATTTGCTCTGGTTTTATATCAACTACATTTAATTTTTACATCTCTACTTTCTATTTTGATGATGTGCATATCTAGATTGTTGTCTAATTAAATATAGATATTTTTTCACTAAATGGGATTTTTATCTCATATTATATAATCCATTGAATATGGATATTATATCCAATACACTCAAAATATCAAAAAAAATATTACGCCCTATACAAAAAATTAAAATGTCATATCAGACACATATATAGTACCACTAAATTCATTTATTCCTATCACTTGAAATAATCACAAATTAACAATTCTCTTAAACTCTAGTGAAATTACATTAGAAAAATCCTCTTAACAACAAACGTACTAAATCAGTTCTCATGTAACTATGTCGAATTTGTATCCCTAGAAACCTTTTTTTTTTGCTTTCTTTTTAGGATTTTCTTTTCTAAACCAATCATGGTTACCACGAATTTGCATGGACTTTGGTCAAGTCTTTTAGGCGTACGATTTACTCACCTTCCATGAATCAAACCTTGTTGATCAATCTTTACCAAGTGGCGCACGTAGTATCGTCCTTCCCGGAGATATTTGGTAACCGGATACGCCGGTACGTTCCCACGTCGGACCACAGGCTCACACCTCCGTGAAGTCGAGCTATGATTCACCGGCACGTGTCCGGATTCACGTTACGAGTCCACGAGGAATAAGCTCGCTCCATTGCCCTCCTCGGAAAAGCAAATAAGAACAGCCCTCGAACTTCTTCTAAATATCGAAAATGCCTGTTTCTTTTTTTTTTTGAGAAAATGGGTAATTTACTCAATTTACCAAACTTGGCAAACGCCAAATACAATGTCAATAACTGACGATACAACACAATCTAACTTTACACTCTTTAAACATCCAAACAAATCCTTCCTACCACCATATCTATAGTTGAATAGTAGTTGTTGTGATATCTTAGATTACGTTCCTTCCAAATGTGCCAAACTGTGGCGGCGATTACACGGCCAAAATAACTAGTATCCAACTTCAATCTATATGCCTCATATATTAAGTCTTGAATAATTTTCTCCTGCAATCTGGGAAGTCCCATCCTCTGTTGAACCTATGTCCACACATTATCACTAAATGGACACTTGAAGAATAGGTGATGAGTATCTTCATGTTCGGAATTGCAAAGCATACATCCATCCTCAATTGTAAGACCTCACCTTACAAGTCTTCCTCTTGTTAACATCCTTCCTTTCCATGCTAGCAAAGTGATGAGACCCCAGTTTGGAACTTGTCTATTGCACCAGATGGTGTCTAATTCTAAGCTAGTTTGACCTCTTGATCTACATGCATGTTTCGTTTTCTCCTTTGGACGTGTTAGAAGGGGTAAATTACACATAAGATTCGCATCTTTACATCAATTCTCGATTAAAAAATGTAACGGATTAAGGTCTTTATTTTGGACACGTAACGGAGGATGTTTTTTATTTAAGTTTTTATCGTCTGTAACCTTATTAATTTCTGCGATATCAGTTATATCTTTCTTTTTTGTAATATTAATTGTACCCCTGGTATCTTATAAAATTCACAAGCTTGCTCTTCTATTTAAGTAAAGTAGAGACAACTTATATTACAAAAAATAGTTGTAAATTTGATAAAAAATCAGAGGTAAAATACGTATTTCACTGATCTTTCCTTGCAATATTAGAAGCACAATACTATGTTTGTCGGTTAATATTGTAGCAAATACGTTATTTATTCCTGATATATATGAAATAATTCTACCATTAGCGTATATTTTTACATATTTAATATTTGATTGTACATACCGCCCTTGTCAATAAAATATTCTCTGGCCGTTGGAACAGCTTGTTCTATCATCTACATGAATGTGTGTCTACTGGATAATTATGTGTTTTCATTGTATATACTCTTGGATTACGGTGGATATGATTGTTACCTTACCTTATTCGTTTGGATAATAAACACTGGAACTGTGCCCGACGCGATTCTCGAGAGTACGAATATTTCCATCCGCATCACATTATTTTACCTTATTCCACCCTTATCAATATCTTTATTCTACCTTACCTACTTTATTCTCCCTTATTTCACCTTACACCATCTTATTCTCCTCATTCCTATCTTTGTACTTTGTAGCTAAACTGAGAATATATACTTATTCTTTTTATTCTTCATCCTTATTCATGCGTATTCCCGATTCAAACACCCGCTAAATCGTTGATACGATTACAGTGTATGTGACACCCCCAACCTTCAAACATAATCTCACATCTAAAACTCACGAAGTGTGCTGCAGGTTATAAGTGATGGGGATAAGTTATCAAGATCAGTTCTCTACGTTAACGGACGAGGGTCTAAGCTCGAGACTTTACAGTATATCTTATCCAGAATTTACCTTTTAATTTCGATTACACTACGCAGAAGTTTTTGAATTATACACACAGCTTCAATGTTGTAAATGAACTTTAGGAGAAACAATGTGAAATTCAATCAATAACATCCGTTTCAAATTGGTTTTACTGTTTTAGACTGATGTGATTTCAGGCTAAATTGACAAAATAAACAATCAAATTTCATTACTTGCATATTATAATAAAATGAATTTTAAAGATTGAGTATCACGCTATTATTTTTTATAGTTCGGGTATGTAATTTAAATTGAAAGATAGTCAAAGGATTTATTTAAAAAATTTCACTCTCTAATTCTTGCCATCCATGCGAATTAGGATTGTCTATGGAATATAGATTTAGAAATGATAGCAAAAACAGGTCGGAATAGAGCACACAGAAATAACGTTAAAATAAGTACGAATGCATTGATAGGAGGGTGGATGATATTAAATAATAAAAAATACGACGATATTTTCCAAGTGGGTGACACGTCATGCTATTATATGAATGGAGCTCTTACATGCATGTTCCTTAAATTTTTCAGATTTGCACCGAAATATCTGAAAATTTAGTATTTAGATAACAACCCCCTTAAGCTTAATAATTCTGAACATGATCTTTTGAGTTACTTATATTCCATCTAAGGTTGTTATTTGGCTAAATGTTTGAAAAAAATCGATCCTTAGCTAGAATTATTTGGATGTGTGATAGCATATATTTATATTAGGATAAATTAACTTTATTCCGGTAAGATATGTCATGGTAAGTGATTAAATCATCTATTATATCTATATCTGCAATATTCAATCGAAGAAAAACGAGAGATAAACGTCACTTATCTATAGTTCCTCCTTATTTCTTATCTATGGAAGTTTTTAGGAAACAGATATTAATTTTTTCGGGTCCGAATATGTTTATCGAAATCTAGTAGATTATACATTAAAAAAAACCCAATCATATAATCAAGTGGCATAGTATATGACATAAAGTTTCTTGCTCCATTTTCTAAGTATATTCCGTCACATCCATTTTTTCAATGAAAACTGTTGGCAATCATGGTCATTCTCCATCGAACTTAATATTCAAATTTTCCCTTGATTGTTTATATAAATTTCTCCGTATTCCATCTAATTAAGATTGAGCTCATGAACAAGCAAGTTCTGTATTTTGAGCATAACTTGTTAATAGAAAAAGAAAATCATGGATTCGTTCTAAATGACTATTTTTTTGTATTGGTTTACAAATGAGCTGCATTAGGCGTATTTTTCAATACTTATAGTTTAATGATCTCCTCGTTATAGAATTTAAATTAAAGGAACGATAGTGGTTTTTTCTCTGAACTTTCCAATTTATATCTCTTTATTAATGTAAAAGTTATATCAATTTGAATAATATTATAGTTGCCTATATAACTTTCCAACGTAGATAAGTGAGAAAGTGGAGGGAGCTAATAGTAGAGTACTAGACAAAGTAATGTTTAAATTGCGTTTTCTAACTTTTCATTGTGAAACAAAAGGCACTATCTTTGTTTCAAACAACCATCTTCCAAATGAACGGAAAAAAAGGGAGTTGAATTTTTTATTTTTCCTAAATTCTCTAAATAATCATATTATTTCCTTAGAAATCATAAATGACTATATATTTATTTCCTTGTATTTTGATTAAAATAAAAGATTTGTGGGGTAAGGGTTAGCAAGTTTACGAAGTAAAAGAGGGAAATATGTTATTTCAAAGATCCCTAATATAGTGGGGGAAGTAGTTAGTAAAATTTATAGAGTACGTGAGGTAAAAATCTCTAATATATATTCCACAATTCGTTGTTAGGGGCTTCGCTGGACCCAACACAAAACACAAAAGAAAGAGAGGAAACCCAATACAAAAGGACCTATCATGTAACGTCTCGGGCTTAGATCCCCGGTCCGTTATCGAGGAAAACTGACCCTGACAACTTGTTGGGTTCAGGCCCAAATGGACATGTTGACAACCACCTAAAATGCTTAAGCTCAAGTTGACAAGTAGTAATCCCCACCACTTATAAACCACACCCACACTTTGTGAGTTTTCCATGTGATACTATGTTTGGGTTGAGGTGTTATAACCTCCCCCACTTATATTCGCAATGTCCTCGTTGCGGCATGACACATCACTTATTCCCAGTGATAGTAACGGTTGCACGCTCTGGGTAGCATTTTCCTCCAACCTCTTTATAGGGGCGGCTCCACCTCTCGGGTAGCCCTTTCCACTATCAGAGGGAATTTGGCTCAGATACCATTTGTAGTGTCCCGGGCTTAAGTCTCTGGTCCATTATCGAGGAAAACTTGCCCTGACATCTTGTTGGGTTCAGGCCCAAATGGACCCGTTGACAACCACCCAAAATGCTTAAGCCCAAATTGACAAGTAGTAATCCCCGCCATTTATAAACCACACCCACACTTTGTGAATTTTCCATGTGATACTATGTTTAAGTTGAGGTGTTACATATCACAGCAGAGGGGCTTTGACCTCTCCTCCATCCATGACACAGAACCCAAGAGGAGTTGCGGCTCCGGCCACCAAGAACCCATCAGGGGCTCCCTTCCTCTGCCCCTCACTACGAGCTCGCCGAACCCCGACCTCCCCCTTCCCCGTTACTTTGTTCACGTGGCCTGTGAATGGTGGTCCGATATAATACAATGATGTTGAAGGGTAGATATGGAGATAAATATGAGTATATGTTTCCTTCCAGATATAATATGAATATGTATCAATATTTTGAAAATGAATGTGGTTAAAATAGAGGTGCATTTGGATACATACATACATATATCTCCCCTACTCTATTCCTCGTGACTTGGTCTCGGGGTTTAAGGTAATTCATTATATTTTGACACTTCATTTCTTTTTATTTCTTTCCTCTATTTTTTTATTTTGAGATTACATACATGTATTTATATAGTATTTATGAGTCAATTATTGAATGTTATTTTGTACGATTTAATGCTGCTTATATGTATTTAACAAGGGATTTAAGGTCAAAATGAAAGAATAAAAGTGATGGAATTGAGATTCATCAAGGGGCATTCAAATCGCAACTCCATGTGAGAGAGGTCTTCAAGGGTTGCTCATTCTGTCTGTACTTGTTGACGAGGATAGTTTGGGTGGTGTTTTCAGAGGTTCGGGTATCGTAATGGATGAAGGTGATCTCACGGAAACAGTTGATGGGGTAGAAGGAGGCCTCAATGATGCGGTTGGTGGTGACTATCTCGATAGCCTTTGGGATGGCTTACACCTTTAGAATATCCACTAAAAATTAATATGTATGTATGCATGTACATATATAGGATTTTTATCCAATAGGCCCTATGATCATTAGAGATGAGATCAGTCCCTCTTTTTCGCCCTTTGATCCCAATCCAATGATAAATGTATTACACATGTATTTCCTTTTTTAAGAAGCTTTTTTCATTCCACAAATAGTGGGAACCGTTACTATAATGGAAAGAAAACTAAATTGAAAATTATACGAAATTCTAAAAATAGTACGTGTTTATGGAATTGTATTGTATTACATGAGAGGTGATTGATCGGAGGATTTGCAACGTGAGGAAATCGATCTTGTAAACTGAGGTGATCGATTTTGTCCAATGCAAGGTATTTTATTTGATGATTAAATGTTTATTTCACGTTATTGGTAGAATTTGATCATTTGTTTTTTAGTTTTGGATTTTAGTTTCAAATGTGATGGATGATTTGCGATTGGATTTGGATCATGATATCTCAAAAGCAATGATGAACAATGATTCTTGGTTGGATTTGGATCATTAGAACATCATATCAGAAGGAATAGCGATGGATGACTTGCAAATGTATTCGGATCATGATAACATTATTTTAGAAGGATCATATCAAATTATATTGCTTTGAAAGTAAAAAAAATATTTATGCTTCACAATATGTTACTGAGACAAACATGAAAGTTACTTGTCATATATGTATTTTATTTATACATAGTTAATGATGCCATTTGTCTTTGTTACAGACAATTTGTTAAGTGTTACTTGTCTTTCTACATTTTTACTGAATCAATTATATTCTCTTCGTTACTTATGTAACTTATTAATAATTCCTCTTTAGTTCTTATAGATTACGGCTAGTAGTTTACTAATTCATCTTTTATAGGTATATCGAATGTTGGAACACTTTTTATGTTTCATAGATGATAGTTGAGAAATTGATCATGATTTCTCAGAAGCAATGATGAACGATGATTCCTATAAAGATTTGGATCATGAGAAGATCATATCAGAAAGAACGGTGATGAATTAGAGAAAAAATTCATGACAAGTAACTTTCAACTTAACATCATTAACAATTTATCAATGTAAAAGTAATTTTATGACTTTTGTAAGTAACGAAAAATATATTTGTTCAATAAGAATGATGTAAAGTAAAGTAACAATAAACAAAGTGTCGGTAACATATCGGCAACTTAGTTTAATAAAACAAAGTTGCACTAAATGCCAATAATTTTTGTATTAATATCAGTAAATGAGTATCACAAGTGACTTGTTAAATTACATAAATAACTTATAGAATATAGTTCGTTAGTCAGAATGATTAAATGACAAGTAACATCTTATATATTGTACGTAACATTTGCAAATGAAATGATTAATATATATGCAATAATCAACTAAATGGTTGTTGCGAAATCGGTAACACCCAAACAATGGTCAATAATTTACATTCATTTTACTATATGGTACATAAATTAGTAATGGGATAATTACACCCATAACCCTGAGTAATTCCTCAATATCATTCATAACCCTGCATAATCGCAAATTACACGAGAAACCCCGAGTAATGCTTAACCTTTACATGGCATAACCCTGTGTCAAGTGTCGTTTCGAATCTCCGTTAACTTCAACGGAAAAAGTTAATTGTGGACAAGTTTGCCCTTCAAAATATTTTATATTTACAAAATGATGTTTCCTTCCCCTTGCTCCAGGCCCCTCCCATACATGGATTTCCTCCCCTTCTCCTTCCCGCCGCCTGCAAGTTGGCGTCGCTCTATCGCCTGAAACCACATTCCGTTGAATCAAATAAAAATCCCCAGCCAATCTCCATCTTCATCTCCATCTCGCCAACCAACGAACTAGAGAAAAAAAACCGAACTCCCAGCAATGGATGCGACCGGCCCAACTCCCTCGCGAACAGGGCCGAATCGGCTCCCCCGGCCGGTCTGACCGCAGCCGAGCACGCGTATCTCCGGCCCATCATCGAGCTCCACCACACCTACCCGCCATCCATGGAGCAGTGCTCCTCCCTCCTCTCCCAGCGCACCTCCGCCCTGGCCCGCGTGGTCTGGTCCATCTTCTGCCGGTTCGACCGCCCCCAGACCTACAAGAACTTCATCCGGAGCTGCTCCCTCAAGGACCCCTCCGGCCGACCCTCCGACCTCCTCCAGGTAGGCTGCCTCCGCGAGCTCTCCGTCATCTCCGGCCTCCCCGCGTCCACCAGCACCGAGCGCCTCGACATACTCGACGAGGACCGCCTCATATTCGGCTTCACAATCATCGGAGGTGAGCACCGCCTCCGCAATTACCGCTCCGTCACCACAGTCAACGAGGTCCGCCTGGACGGCGAGATCCGCACCACCATCCTCGAATCGTACGTCGTCGACGTCCCAGACGGCAACACCGTCGACGACACCAAGCTCCTTGACATCCTCCTGGCATGCCTGTCCTGAGCTCCTCCTAGAAGGCCACCACCCATGACCACCCCACAACCCAAGCCCCCATGCTCGAAGCCCGCCCCACCACCCCGAGCAGCTCCTGCCGCAGAAGCCCCCTCCCGCCCCCGCTGCAGAAGCCCCTCCCCGCTCGTTCCGGCGGAGGGACGGAGGAGGAAGAAGGGGTAGGGTCGGTTGCTGGGACGAGGAGGAAGAAGGGGCGGGATCAGTTTTTTGTGTTTTTTTTATTTTTTACCAACCGTTGGATAGGATAAGGGTTAGATTTATCCAATGAAATGGTTGGGTTAAAGAAAAAACTAACGGAGGGTTATGAATGTGAAATGGAGTAACTATCCGAGGGTTTTCGTGTAATTCACGATTATGCATGGTTATGAATGTTATTGCAGAATTACTCAGGGTTATGGGTGTAATTATCCCATTAGTAATATATACACACTCGCCAAGTAAGTGCATGTTGTGAAGTCAGTAGAATCATATCAAATGGTCAGCAATTTCCATATATACTATTATTTTGAACAAAAATTTAGAGACAATACTCAAATAATATATATACAGTTCTTAAGCAAATTGTTGTTGTGTGTTCAGTAATGCATAATCTATGTCTTATAATACAGATCCAGTAATATATATACAATTATCAAGTAATGACTATTATGTGATCAATAATAACAAAATAATGGTAAGTAAGGTACGGATATTATTTAAATAAGAGATTAACATATAATTAGTAATTTATCCTCCTTATATATGATTGATATGGAAATGGAACTTTGAAAAAGAAATTATTAAATGCATGCACATAAGGAAAAATGAATTAGTAAAATAAATGGAATTCTTCACTGACGAAAAAGGAAAAAATATTACAGAAATGATTGCAATGTCCATTACATACACAATGGTATTACTAACCATTTGTTATGATATTATTGATCTCGTAACATACATTTACTTGACCATTGTGTGTATACACACACACACACACCTAAATTCTATACAAGGTAATAATTTGGATGTAAATTACTTATCATTGTTTTAGTATTACTGATCTCACAAAAATTATTTACTTTATTGAAATATATATTACTATCCTAGTGTTTGGATATTAATCATCTGCACAAAATCATTGATTTGAAGCTTTTCTTTCCAAAACCATCTTCCCTTTTTAAAGGACACCGTATAATTGGAAATATAATAATTGTTAAGTATGTGTTAGCTTAATTAGAAATATAGTTATATCTAATACACAAATGGCCTAGAACTAGTGCTCACCAAGATGCTAATGGACACATGGCTCATTGGATTACTTCTATCTCTCTCTATAATATATATATATATATATGGGTAAAATATGGATGCTTCCCTGGAGGAGCCAACATGCTACTCCCACCCCTATTTTCCCACCATTTTTTATTTTTTTGGAAATAAAGATATGTATATTCATCACTATATCCCTCTATCATTCCATTAAAATATCGTCAGAAACAGAGACTCCTATGTCCTCCATTCAGAACATGTCGATTACATCAATTCTAAGATTGTTAAAATTACTTGTTCTAGAAGAAGGGCATGAGAGTCTCTGTTTCTGATGAAATTTTAATGGAATGTTAGAGGGATATGGTGATGAATATAGATATCTTTATTTAAAAAAAAAGGTAAAATGGAGGTAGGAGCAGCTCGTTGGCTGCTCCGAGGAGCATCCACATTTTACCTTATATATATAGGAGTGATCCTATGAGAGCAAAAAATTGTGAGAGCATGAGAGGGATGATTCTGGACCACATGATGGGATCCTACTCCATGGAGTAGGTAACCTACCTACTCCCCTTTTATTTTTTCAACTTTTTTTTTATTTTTTTTGAAAAATGCTTCCATGAATTTGCATAACTATATTCCTCTAACATGTCATTCAAATTTCATCATAAACAAATACTCAAATGCCCTCCATCTGGAACAGGTGCATTACAACAAATCTAATAACGTTAAAATTACTTGTTCTGGATGGAGGGTGTAGCAGTATCTGTTTCTAATGAAATTTGAATGACATGTTAGAAGGATATAGTATAAAAATCCATGGAAGCATTTTTCAAATAAATTTAAAAAATAAAAAAAATAGAGTAGGTAAGGTATCTACTCTATGGAGTAGGGTGGGATCCCTTTCCTCATATATATATATATATAGAGAGAGAGAGAGAGAAGTGATCCTATAAGAGCAAAAAAACCGTGATAGCGTGAGAACAATAATTTCTGGACCACTAGTGATCCAGAATCACTGCTCTCATGCTCTCACAGGATCACTCATATGTATGTATGTATGTATGTATGAGGAAAAGGATCCTACTCCATGGAGTAGGTAACTTACATACTCCATTTTTATTTTTTTCTACTTTTTTTATTTTTTTTGAAAAATCCTTTCATGGATTTTCATAACTATATTCCTCTAATATGTCATTCAAATTTCGTCAGAAACAAAGACTCATATATCCTCCGTCCATAATAGGTAATTTTAATAGTCTTAGATTTGTTGTAATGTACCTGTTCTGGATGGAGTGCATAGGAGTCTCCGTTTCTGACGAAATTTGAATGACATGTTAGAGGGATATAGTTATGAAAATCAGTGGAAATATTTTATAACAAAAATATAAAAAGTGGTAAAAAATGAAAGTGGAGTAGGTAAGTTACCTACTCCATAGAGTAGGATCCCTTTCCTATATAAATAAATAAATAAATAAATATATATATATAATTATTCTATCCATCTCCTTCTACAATATTTATATGTAAATGTTTGTGCAAAATATGGATATGTATTTTTTCCCTGACACATATATGTAGAATGTTATTTATTTTTATTTTATGCATACATACATATATATGTGTGTGTGCGTGTGCATTTTTACATAAGGAAAATGGAGCTGCTGATGAATATGTGATTCGTCGCTCTAAAAGTTGAAAATAGAGCTTTGTTCCAAAGTAATTAGTTGCATATGTCCACTTATATTGCATAATTAGCATTCATGCATGTGTAAATAATATGTGCATTTTAGCATTCATATGTGCATTAAATAAGGAGCCAAAATCACGTGCACATATTCACCAGTATATTAGCTAAATTCACCTATTTGTATATATCTTATACTAACTCCAAATCCAATAAAATCAACTTTATAGTGTATATATTACTAACACTAATCAGGGAAAAATATCAAAAAAAAATACTAACATGTAAAATTAACCAATAAAACCTAAATCCAAGCTTGAAACTAATAACCTTAAATCGTGCATATCTCTCTCATATAGTGTGTGCTTTAAGTTTACTCACTTTTAAAGTAATATACATTCAAAGATCTTCAAAACAAGACTAATTCATAAAAATAAGAGTTTGTTTGTGAAACTTGAGTTTTGACCCCCTATAGTATATTATACATATTGATCATAATAACCTTTATTTTACCTTTTTATTTTATTATTTATTAAAAATCTAAAAAATAGATTGAGTTGTAAATATTTATTTCATATTTTATCTATTTTTATTTTGAATTTTCTCTTATTTAAAATAATAAAAAACTTGCAAAAGATAAAAATATGGTATTTTTATACCTATAAGGTACCCCTAAATATAATTTTTGTATAGGTGACTTCTTTTTTATTTTTGATGCTTCACAAAAGTTGTATATCTCGCTGAGACGACCAACTTTCATGTTGATCACTTTTTGATTTGATCCCTTTTGTTATTTCTTTTTAGATTTTTGTTTACATTAAAATTTTGAATTTTCTCGAAGTGACACATGACAGCTCCTGGAGTTGTCATGTGTCATCCCCGTCATTTATTTATTTATTTTCGTAATTTATTTATTTAATTTTTATATTTTTCTACTTTCATTTACTTATCTCTTCATTATTTTTAGTAACCTACTTATTTTATTTAATTTTTTTAGTTATTTTCTCTTTTCTCTTTACTTGTTCCCTACTCCAAGTTACCACTCAAGCCAATTTCTCCCCAACTCCTCCACTTTCTTCATCTCTTTTCTAACTTCCCCTCCTCCTTTTTATTCCCATCTCCTCCTTCATTCATGATCATCTGTCGTTTTGAAAGAAGTGAGGTCGAGCTCCTTTAACCTTCAGGTGACAGTTGTAGGAGACGAGTTGAGTGATCCGGTGGTATGCACTACCATTACGAGCTTCATAATGCTAGTTGAGCTTTAGAGTACCCGCCATCTTCTTGAAACGATGACAGGAGTTGAGGTCCACCTCCTCCGATATCCGGCTAATCACAGGTAACTATCCCTCTCCTTTATCTTGTCATTTTTCTATCTAACAAAAATTTTCCCTTGTTGTTCATCACCAAAACATTTCATAAAACGCCACATACTTGCATGCAGGTCGCGTACTTCCCTGGTCGGTCCCCTCAACACCGTGCATGCACGCGCGCGACCGTCCCTTGTCGTTGTTCCCTCTTCACTGACGCCTACCCCAGCAGCTGTGTCACTTAGTGTCATCCCCAACGCACCCTCGACGGCCATTGTCCCCTCAATCGCCCAGCTAGTGCCGCCCTCCAATCACCCTCGCCTCGCCACCGATGCGTGACCCCATGCACGCCAAATCCGCCCAGCAATGACCCTTGCCCCCCCCCCCCCCACGACCGTCACGCAGCGTACCCCCCACCGCACACCACCTCCAGCAGCGGGTCGCCTCCAAGCCACGCGTGGCCGCCGACCTAGCCATTCAGCCCTCCAAGTTGCGCGTGCCGCAATGCTTCGCCTGCACCAGCCCCTCCAATCGTCGCTACAGCACCGAAGCCATGACTCCACCGCCATCCTCTATGCGTTGCCGTCGTGCATCGCAACCGTTGGCCACCGCAACCGCGCGACCACCGTTGTGCGCCCTCCTGCACTGGACGCGCCAGCGTGCGCACCGCCACCTCCTCCGTGCCTCCAGCTCTAGCCTAGGCATGGTTCTTAAGTTTTTTTTATTTTTTTGGAACAATTGCATATTAAGTCCTTTATGTTTCTTTAATTACAAATGTGCCCCGATACACAGTTTTTGTTAAATTTTTTATTTCTGTATCGCAAAGACGCCCCTACATTTACACATTAATTTGGATATCTATTTTGCATCTATTTTTAATACAAAAATTGCATATAGCAGAGTAATTAATTCTCTATCTTTTAGCTATTTAATTATAATTTGTGAGCATTGAGTAATTAAGTAAAATTATTTTGGTGCAACATTGGATAATTTACCTATTTTATGGTTTATAATTCATATTTAATTAAATATTACCTCAAAAATTATGCAAAATTAAAGATGATGCTTTTCGGTGCTTTTTAATTATCGTCCACATTTCCTTTAAATTTTATTGTCTTGTGCATAAAATAAATAGTTGAGTGATTTCTGTAATTGATTTTTGATTAAATCCAGAATATCATTTTTGCGAAATTTCAATTCTTCTGGATTGCTCATGAAAAAATCTTTTTGAGATAAATTGGTTTCGGATAAATTTATTTCTTGGATTTATTAAAAATTAATAATCACAGTCACTCTATTTTCAGTAAAAAAATTCATAAAAAATCATATATTGTCATAAATTCTAAAAATATGAGTGTAGCTTCATTTCATCATATTTCACTTACAGTAAAAATTTCATAATTTTTGCATTCTGTTTGCACGTAAAGTTGCATAAAACCCCCCTAAAAAGTTTGTATTTTTTGTTGTAGCGTTTTATCCCCGAAAATTCCAAAAAAATAATGAATCGTGATCATGTTTGCGAGGGAAAGTGTTATATACTCTTATGATATTGAGAAAAATCAAGCATATCTCAATTTTTGTATCGAAAATCTACTCAAACGTTAGCATTATGAAGTTTTCTCTAATTGTAACTTTTGTTTGGACAAAATCATCTCTCCGGTCGTATCATGTTGAAAGATAGTATTGAGGTTGACATAATTAAGATGTCATATTTATTACCTTGAAGTCGGCTGAGAAATATTTAGAGTTTGAAATTTTTCTAGGATGATAAAGTATATCAGTGATTCATGTAGAATTTTCGTCAATATTGCATTAGTGATGAGAAACCTCATTAGAAAGGATGTGACGATTGTACACTTTATATGGATATGAGTGAAGCTTTAAAAAATTTAAATAAAAATGGACTCTGACTCTGACCGTGAGCTTACCATTATGCACTAAAGGATTTGAGTTTAAATTGATATACCCCAAAATATATATATAAGTGAGTTTTATGAAAAAGGGTACTGATTGAGCATCACACCAACTAAGATCACAAGAGTATAACTACACTACTCCTGACTAGGATATAACTATACTACTCCTGACTAGGAGTTAGTAGGTATAAAATTTTCTCTAATAGATTGGTGACATAACAAATATAGTGAAAAAATCAAGGTATATGGAAGGATCAATGTAATAAAAAATGTCGATCCTTCAAAAATAATTGAAATACCCAAAAAAGGAAGAACACAATTTTTAGGTATGAGATTTTAGGTGAAGTTCATTGATCGATGTACATTATTCGCCCAAGCATAACAAAAATACATAAAGATGCACAATAAAGTTTCCAGTGGTCAAAGATGAAGAAAAACATTACCAAATCTACTTCCTGGTATCTTACAAATCAAAATTGGATATCAAAAACTTAATATCCTTGTACAACCTTTGGAGATAACATAATGGAATTGGAAGAATATCATAATGGACGTTTTTACTGATTTACCTAAGATAAGGAAACATTGTTATATGACATACATCTCATTATAGATCAATTGACAAAATCTGCTCACTTTTTATCTATTCGTTTGGATCAATCAATGGAGAGTCTAATAGAATTTTATGTGAACAAGACCGTGAGCCTAGATGGTGCCTCAACGTCAATTATGTCAGATTGCAATATAATATACACATCCTAGTTATGGAAAGTTTTTCAAGAGGTTATGAATACTCAATTTAAGTTAGCAATTCTTTTTAACAACAGATAATATGATCAATCAGACAAGATCATCCAAAGATTCGAGGATTTGTTGAGAGCATGTGCTTATGCTTTTGTAGGAATCTCGGATGGACATCTTTTTATGGTAGAGTTTGCTTATAATAATCTGTGATCATTCGAGTAGCAATGTAAAAACCCCAAACAAAGTCCCATACCGTGGAAAACAAAAATTTTCGGGTGGGATAAATAGTGAGGAGCTTACTACCGAACAACCCGGCTTAAGCATTTTGGGGGTGGTTAATCGGTTCTGTATGGGCCCGATCCCAAGAGGTTGTTAAGGCCAGTAATGCTCCATTAACGGTCCGGGGACCTAAGCTCGGGACGTTACAAATGATATCAGAGCCGAACGCCATCTGACAGTGGAAAGGGCTACCCGAGAGGTGGAGCCGCCCCTACGAAAGGTTGGAGGAAATGGCTACCGGAGCGTGCAGCCGCCACTGTCATTGGGAAGAAGTGATGTGCCATGTCACAACGAGGACGTTGCGAATATAAGTGGGGGAGGTTGTAAAAACCCTAAACAAAGTCCCATACCGTGGAAAACAAAAATTTCCGGGTGGGATAAATAGTGGGGAGCTTACTACCGAACAACCCGGCTTAAGCATTTTGGGGGTGGTTAATCGGGTCTATATGGGCCCGATCCCAAGAGGTTGTTAAGGCCAGTAATGCTCCATTAATGGACCGGGGACCTAAGCTCGGGACGTTTACAGGCAAGATGGCTCTGTATGAAGCATTGTATAGAAGATTTTGTAAATCATGCTCTCGTTAGAGTGATGTAGGTGAGAACATATTTTGGCATCGAAGCTACTCCATACCACTAAGAAGAGAGTTGTGCAATAAAAACGAGATGCAAAGGAAATCCATGATCTATTGTATGTATCTTTACAAAGGAAATTTGAGGACGAAATTTTTTAAGGGTGATAGGTTGCAACGGATGAGAATTTCCACGTCTAACCAAATTTCTATCTTTGCACATATCACCACTATTGCTATAATCAATTTGGATTATCAATTGATGGAGACATGAATACCAATTTAATGGGATTTAATCACTATTATTCCCTCACATTGATAGTCATAAAAGGGGTGAAATCTTCTCAAATCCCATGTCATTGTATCTTCTCCCATTTCCGTATGTAGAGAGAGATAGCCCTTGCCTGGAAGTTTATACTCGCAGGAGATGTTGAGTTCAAATATGGGAGGAGAGTGTGGATATGTGATGGGAAGGAGACGCGATGAATGTGATAGGGAGAGATAAGCATTGGACCTAAGTTATGTATTGACATAGGATTACATATAAAAAATCATATCTGAATCATGATTTCTAAATGTATGTGTCGAATTTGTATGATAGTACGTTCAAAATAATGTTTTATTTAAAAGAATTTCTCTAACGTATATGTTGAACACATATAAACATTACGTAAGATCTTCATGGATGTCTTCTTGTCAAATCGAAAATACACAAACAACTTGTTATTTTCATTATCGTAATTGATAGAAGGAGTCAAAATGGGAAAAAAAGGAATATGTATCTCAATTATTCAGGACTCCATGTATAAAAAATAATTATAGATGCTTGGTTGAGTTAAATCTTTGCACATATAGACTTATGTACATAGATTCAGTGGTTATGCATAGAGACAATTTTTTTGTACTCACCAATTAATCATAACTAGTTGGGAGCCCGTGCTTTGCACGGGAAATAGCAATTCTTGAGTCATCATTATACTAATTTTCTGCTTCCCATATCAAAATTTTACAGATTTTATGAAGCTGACGAAAATAATGCGAAGAAAGTCAAATGTGCCTTTTTAAGATTCATTTGATTGTATAATCAGATACCTATCGATATAATCTCATCACCAATACTTAATGTAAACAAAATGATTATGCAAGGATATGTATGCCCATTATGTCACTTCAATGCACGTTTCCAAGACTTGATGATGAACTTGTCTTTGCAGTTGTCCTTCACCATTGATGCAGCTCCTGCATCTTCTATATGGCGGAGATCGTCCACATCCCTATAGAGGACGGTAATAGTGTGCCCACAACTCTCAACAGGTTCACGTAAACAGATAAAATCATGATCATCACAATTCACTACACTTATTCCTGTTATGCTAATATAGATCCACAAATAATCATGATCATCAGTATTCACTATATTTATTCACTGTTATGGTATCTACAGAATAATCACGATCATTAGGATTCATTATAATTATAGTAATATAATTCCAAATAATATGGTTACTATTTATAAAGATCTTAATGAAGCCCTTTTTGCAATTGGATTTTTCCTTAACAATTAATGATGTTACACCTAATTTAATTACTACTTTAGTTAAGACAATTACATAGCTCATAGTGAAGATCAGTATTTAGAGAGGTGACATCATGTTGGTATTTAAGAAGTAAGACAATTGTGAGCTACAATATTTATGTTACAGTGAGAAGCATAAGAACATGACTATGTAATTAAGACATTTTGTGTTCACTAAGTAAAATATGTCTTTACAACAATGACGTCCAATCGACAGACAGACATACATCTTTCTGTTGATTGTTGGAAAGCCTTTAGAAACGTAATCCGTTAAATCGTCATATTCTTTTAATTTTGTAAAAACTTCAATACATGAAGCAATACAGTAGTAAAAAAAGTCTATAGTGACAATTTTTTAAAATATTGTCACTATATCATCGATTGTTAAATATATAATGATGATATTATTCATAGCGAAGTTATTTTTTATACGTGATAGTAGCAATGAATTTCGTATCCGTTGCTATGTTATTAGCGATTGTAACGTTTGTTGTCGTGGTTTTTCAAAATTATATCTAACTAATGCTAAATTTTCAAAAAAAAAAACATTGACGATTAGCTAATTTTTTTTAAAAAAACGTGTGCTCTAATCGTCTTTAAGGATCGGATAACTTGTTATTCATATTCGTGAATATATATGCACATTAAAATTCATAGTTCGAAATAGATAAGTATACGATAACATCTATATTTATATTTGTATCTGATCATTTTCATCAGTTTTTATCACATTGGTTGTGTTGGGATGTCATACTCACTAACATGCCTATTTTAAAGATTTAAGCATTCGTATCTGTACAGTTTTAAAATAGAAATGGATGTCTTATCAGCTAGATATCTCCTAACGTATATATCCATATTCGTATATCAATTTTTTGTAAGTAAATATAGTTATTGATTTATCTAGAAGCTAGTATATGTATCAATATCTGACGGAAGTGTTGATATATTTAACAGGTTTTTCTTGTGTATATCATATCATAATATATAATTAAGTTAATTTATAAGGTATTTACGCGGACTACTCATATCCAATGACTTTTTTTACTGAGGTGATAATCGCATGCACAAAAGCTTGCTTCTATGTCTTTTTCATACGAGTTCGCATAGAGCACTCTATAGGTATACATTAAGCTAATCTATAAAGTAATTATGTGATTACTCATTTGGAGATGTCTTTATTTTTAAGGAGATGACAAACACATGCACGAAAACATGCTTATACATTTTCATGTGATTTTGTAGAGAGAAATGTACATGTATACCCTTTTACGCATCTTCATAGCATATATTGGTACAGATACATAGGTATCAATAGTTCATATTATCAAATTATGGATCTACCGCGGTCAATAAAAAAATGAAAAAGTTGAGCTGGAGGGCTCCATGAGCGAACATGCTGAGGAAAGATTCACGCAATGACCACCACACCAGAAATTGTTAATGTTAATTTTAATGCCCAAGAAAGATAATAATATAATTATATTAAAGGAGCACCAATCGTAAGTAATGCTTGGGCGAAGGGACATAAATGGAATATTTGCAAAAGAAAGTAATAGTGGGCGGTGGCGTCTCCCCCGCTTAATATATATTAATTAATTATAGATGATTTCGGCAACTGCGAAATGAATCTTCAATTCGGGAGTTGATCTCAAGTAAAGTAGCAATTCTAGAAATGTTGTGATTCATGCTGAACACGTAGAGAGATTAGGTATGCATTTTTTATCATTGTGATATGAAACAAAAATACATACATTATTTCCCCTACATTGGTTAAGATGCATACACGTGATAACTTGCAAATAATTCATAGGCATAGTCCTGCAAGATGTCCATATACCATATCTATTTATTTTATTTCTAAGTCCATCTCTTAAATTTCAGCAACATACGGAACATTTAAGGATCGTTTGGTTGATGGTATATGCCGATGTAAGAGCTCCAACGATTCCATACAATGAGTTAAACATTTTAATTTTGCCACCAGTATAAAGATGTTAGAATAAAGAGGTGACTTTACAAATTACGCAACACTAAGTTAAAGAAGATGTCCCCTTACGCTGGTTTATATAACTTCTATTGATAATTATGTTATCATTGAAATTTGAGAAATTGAGTATCACACTTAGGGGTGTAAGAAAATTCTTCCGATATTCGCTCAGGTTCGGCTCATTAAAAGTTCGATTCAGATTCGGTCCGAAAATAAACGAACCGAACCTAAACACAAGTCTAGGCTCGATTAAATAAACGAACCGAACCTAAAAATAATAGGTTCGCTCAGGTTCGATTCGTTAAAAGCTCGATAAACATACACATATACATTTTACAAATCCTTATCCGTAGAACTGGACTTATTTTGAGATGAGTAGTTTTTATCCTATGGTAAGTGAATTTGTCTAGAGAGAACTAGATATTTACAGGATAACTAGGTTTTATCTCGGTATAAACTATCCAAAAATAAATAGTCACATCATGTTTACAACATCTATCATTTATGATCTAGTACTTTTCTCTTCTTTATCTTCAAATCAACAGAACAAGTACAAACATAACTTATCGAATATCTCCGCATTATTCTTATTCCTTATCCCCATCTGAATAGATATAAAATATATTATAATTATACTTTTTCCAAAGACACGAATCCTTATTAATCTAATTTTTTCAAAAGATAAAGATGAGTTAGATAAAGAAAAAGACTAAATGAATATTTATTCTAACTGTAAATACACACATATATATATATTTCCATTTCTCTTCTTTTCACTCCCTCTTATTAGAGAATTCTTAAGTTTGATATTCGCTTAGGTTCGATTCGTTTAAAAAGAGGTTCGATTCGGATTCGGTTCGAAAATAAACGAACCGAACCTCAACACAAGTTTAGGCTCGATTAAATAAACGAACCGAACCTAAAAAACATAGGTTCGCTCAAGTTCGGTCCGTTTACACCCCTAATCACACTGTTTATCATTGATAGCTAGAAGCTTAGAAACATATATATATATATATAAAAGGACTAGTATCTTGTATAATCTCAACCAAAATATTCAAATGAACTGTTATTGCATGGAAAAGGAAATGATATTAAAAGAATCAGAATTTCCTTAACATAAGTAATGAAACGAATGATAAGAAGACTTAAGTGCTACATCTAAAGGTAGGGGACACCTCTAGAGTCCAATTACGTAGGTCTAAAGGGACCAATGCCTTTTGGGGGTGTACCGTTCAAGGAATCGTCTGAGGCAAAAGATAAGTTCTCTACAGTTGTACCTACACTGTCATGCATGTTATGTCCATGTATCGCCCATGTCAATGGTAAAGGCACCAAAGCCACCTAAAGATGGTATGATTAAGACAACTCTAAAAACTAAATAAGTTGAAGGCATATGCGCAATGATATCAATGTTAAGGCATGCATGTAAATGCTATGAGTTTAAGGGCACATGTGCAATTGTGGCAAAATGTTAAGGCATATGTGCTAGTGTTATGAAAAGTTATGCAAAAAAATGGTTCATAAAGGTAAATCATTACAAGTATACAATGAAATTATTTATATGGTAAACTATTACAAGTATGCAACGAAACTGTTTATAAAGTACACCGTTATAAGAATGCAAGGAAACAATTTATAAAGTAAACCATTATATGTTACATAAACGATTTCATAAAAGAATAAATCATTACATGTTGTACAAAAAATAGTTTAAGAAAAGTAAATCATTATAAGGCATGCAAAGTCATCTTAAAAGGACTAACATGTAAAGTGCTTTATACGATAAAAGAACATGTACATGCCATGAATCTTATGAAATATGCATCACAAGATGAAAGAAATATATATTATATTTATTCTTATGCACATTACATATGTATACCCGTGTTAAATGAAAGAGGCCAAACACACATGTTTGGAAACGAACTTAAACATGCATGTGAATAATTAAGCATGCGACGATATTTTTCCACGGAAGCTCAAGTATACGGAATATAACATATCAAAGGATCATTAAAATTTCCATACATGAACCCCGATGCATACTGGATATTAGACTCATGAAAAATTATGTGTTTGACAATTTCAGGTGAAGAACAAGTTTGATCTAACTCTCAAGTTCGTGCGGTAGACTCAATGAGACTTTCAACGTGGTATGGATAATTACATGATTTTATGGTGGATACATGTATGCCCACTCGAATTAAAAATCATGCTCAACAATTATTTAATTTTTTTTCTTTTGCAAATTTGCTCTTGTTTATGTAATAATAGAACATTCAAATTGAGTGCATTTTATGGATTCTTTTGAGAATGATATTTGCTCGTGCTCATTGATTATCATACATGAATCAATAATAGCTCGAACGAACATAATATTGCATGCTTCTGCAATACTTACGGTCCCTTTCCGTTACACAAACCAAGCAAAAAAAAAAAGGATCAACATCCATTATCTTATCCCACACAATTTTTTATCTCTAACAATAGGTGCAATTCATTTGCCTTTTTGGATTTTCTTAGCACCAATCTATGCATTGAGTGCTAATGCTTAAAAAAACATGATGATGCGGTCCATGATGAACTGATATTTTATTTTTGATTTTTTTTACAATGTGCACCTCCTAGATTTTACAATTCCTAGATTTTACGATTTTACAATCACAGTTATGCCTGGCCTTTTTTGCAAGAGCAATTTGCCCATACAAAATTAACATTACCGGCCTTCCATTATGGTAGAATGGAGGCATAAGTATAATAACAGAATGGTCGTTTTGTAAAATTGTAATAATACAGGGGATAAAGAGTGATTAAAAAAGTACGGACATAAATGTAATTATAGAATCTCCAAAGAACATCAGTGTAAAAAACCCTTTTTATTAGGATTTTTATCACTTGTGACCCTCTGTCTTTTTGATAATATCAGTTGTGCCCATCAATTCTTTCTCCGTTATCACTTGTGCCCTTCCGTCAGATTGACCGTCAATGAGTTGACTTAACCATGATTTTTTCAAACCTTGGTGCAGTTAAGAGGGGTATTATTGTCCAAACTCCTTCTTCCTCCTCTTCCCCCATCCTCTTCTTCCTCCTCCAACCTCCTCCTCCTCCTCTCCGCCCGGAACTCCTCCCCCGGACCCCTGCCCCGAGCTCCGCCCCGACCTCCCCCCGCCCCCGCCCCGAGCTCCGCCCCAACCTCCCTCCGCCCCGACCTCCCCCCGCCTTGCTCCAAGCTCTGCTCCATAAAAAATATGGCAATTCCTAATTCAATTTTAGGACACTGACGCTAAGAACAGCAATATAGTGAAACAAGCAGCCCACATCAACCATCATAAGCCATGAGCTTGAGGCAGATCCTGTTATGAAACCACGTAGGCCATCCAGAAATATTTCAACATGCGAAAATCGAAAGATTCCCACAAATGATTCCAACTTGGAAGGCAAAAAATACACTAAAACAAAACATGATCTTGGTGGAGAGGATGGCCTCTTCGTCCTATCTTTACTTTAAGGAAGATATTTTCCATCTTGAAGACATGCCCACGCATCAAAAGAACAACATCGGTGTCAGAGAACACAATCATCACACGATCAAGACCAGCCCGGAAGAACAAGGAAGAGTATCCCCTACCGACGGTGCACCCTAAACCGCACGGGGCAGGTCCTGCCAAGGGCGTGGAAGATTGCATTCCAACCAGCATCATTCCCTGGCGGTAACAGGAACAACACAAGCATCCCAGTGAGGTGGGAACCTAATTCTACACCAGGATCAAACCAATGATCTCCGGCAAGGCCAAAGCACAGTCAAATATTACCAGATTTTCCGGATCTGCGCCATTCCTCCGTCAGCTTTTTCGGATCTGACGGTTACAGGCGTCAGCTTCAGCCCAAGCGGCAAGGGGGTGACCTGGGCGCGAGTGGCGACAGGGGTGGAAGGGGGAGGACTCAAAATGGCGCGGAGGGACGACAGGGGGTGGGGGGAGTCGGGGCGGCAGGGAGGTCGGGGCGGAGGGAGGCTGGGGCGGAGTAGGGGGCAGATTGGGGTGGAGGAAGAGGGCAGACTGGGGTTGGGGGAGGAGTTCCGGGCGGAGAGGGAGGAGGAGGAAGTTGGAGGAGGAGGAAGAGGATGGGGGAAGAGGAGGAAGAAGAAGATGATGAGGAAGAGGGTGTAAAATGACCATTGAACTCATTTTTTAAATTAATTCCGCTTATGTCTTCAAAGTTAACGTCTGTTTGCACTGTGAGTGGACGGTCACCAACCCGAGGGACACAAGTGATAGATTAGCAAGAAGTGAGGGGCACAACTGATATTACCAAAAAGATAGGAGCATAATTGAAATTGTGATATCTCGAAGATGCACAAGTAATAAAAACCCTTATTATTATTGTTGATGAATGGCAATTCAAATACACGGGATAACGAGGTCCTATGGATCACATCGAAATTATTGATGGTGTCCCACATTGCGTCAGCTTTCCATTCAAAGAGGTCCCCCATGGTCTTCTCATTCCTAGTAGTTGTGGAGCCGCGACCCCTCCCCAATTATTTTCGTCCCTTAATCCCTCTTTTTTTCTTTAAGTTCAATAATTAACTTGATAGATATTTTGGGGTCAACCACTATTCCCGATTTAATCAGAAGATTTTGCCAGCTGGATATTATAGCAAAACAATGATATAATTGGAGCCATTTTTTCTGAATTCTAGCTGCTTATTATTGTTTATTAGGAAAATGTTAAAAGATTGACCGCAATAAAGAAAAGAATATATATATATATATATATATATATATGAAATAAAAGGTTGAAAATTGAATGCATGATAATGACACCCTGTTGATTAGGTTCACTTATTCTTTTATCAATTTATTCCTTTGTTTTAGTCCCGTTAATTTGGTTTATAATTGAAAGTTGAAGGATTGAGACGTAAGAATGTGTTTGTTAGACCGAATGCAACTAACGTTTTTTTTTCTGTGCTCTCTTTTTTTATGGCTCCTAATCAATTATTGATTTTTTGATTTCGTTGATCACTTCAATATTTGATACATGAACCATCTACTTTTATGGGCATATTATTCATTGTTTTTTATTTGAATACCGTGGTGACTTTTTTTTCATTAAAGTTATTTTCCATAATCTTCTTTATGTTCACTTTCCTCTTTGATTATTATTGAGATTTTTACGCTCGTAACCTTGAGTAATGTTGTAATAACATTTATAACTTTGCAAAATCGCAAATTACATGAGAAACCCCAAGTAATGCTTAACTCTTATATGATATAACCTTGTCTTTTGTTCTGTTTGAGATGGTTGTTATATTTGACGGTTTCCGTTAGAAAAAGACAAAGTGATCTTTAATAGTCATTCTTATTTACAAATCGTGACATCGTGTTCTGCCTCCTTGAAGGTCACCGGACCCCGCCTGCAAGCTCCACGGCCCCTCGTTCGAGCCTCTGCAAGCCCCTCCACCATTGTTGTCGACCTTTGCAGGCCCCTCTCCCCATCGCCTTCGAACCTCTACAAGCCCCAGGACCCACCCCCCGTCGCCTTCGAACAACCTGTCGCCGTCGACCCCCCCCCCCCCCCCCCCCCGCTCTTGTCGCCACCTTCTCTGCAAGCCCCACAAGGCCCGCCCCCATCGCCACCTCCTCTGCAACCCCCCCCCCCCCCCCCCGCCCCCACCAACTCGCCACGGGCCGCACCTCTGAAGGCCCCTATCGACCCCCTCATCCTCGCCGCAGCCATGCTGGAGTGTGACATTTGGAGTCTATATCTCCTTCTTCCTCTCCCTCCACAGACAAATCTCCTTATTCCTAAACTCATACCCACTTATAAAATCATTATCCAAATTTGTCTATTTATTAAATGAGTAGTTTATAAGTGGATACTTATATACTTAATTGCTGTCCATGTACCCAATAAGTATACAAATATCTAATATAAAATCAATCCTAAGATAACATAGATACACTAAATTCTCATTAAAAATAATAAAAATCATGTTATCCAAAACTCCATATACACATCCAACATACAATCAGTTCTAAAACAATTAGGGGTAGAGATTGCTTGCGGAGGTTGGAAATAGTATTACACGAAATATGAAAGATGCACAATACATTGACATGTAGCTTGTAAAAAATAGATAATGTGTGAAGTTAGTGTGAGGTCATCAAATATATGCAACACATGTGCGTGGATTATCACCGACTTATATTAATTGGATGATTTATCTCTATTAGATTATAAAAATATGTTTATTTGAGATACAAGCAGACAGTTGAATCTAGTTAAGTGTGGATGGGCATTAGAAAATATAGAGAGACGTTTATATAGGTAGTTTGAATATGAATTAGATACATGTTAAGTTTGGCTAGCTTGAATAAGGTGAAACACAAAGACTCTCTCTCTCTCTCACACACACACACGTATATTTATTTAGGTTTGGAGGAGGTTCTATTCAGTTACCCATCATCAAATCCCAAACCTGAATCCATCCCTACATGAGTAGTAAGTTTCAAACCTAAACATATCTAAAAGTATATGTGACATGTCATTAAATGGAGTAGTTTATATCGGGTACCCAATGGAGACTTGTCTAAAACTATATGGGACGGGGTTACAGTTATTAAACGGAACATGTTTGAGCCAAGTACCCTCCATGTTAAAATCCTTATGTTCACTCTTATCCTATGGTCGTGTTATTGAATATCATGTACTCGAGTCCCATTAAGTTTATTCTCCTTTACATCAACGAGAGGGAGGATGATCGTCCAAAGATGACGAGGAAGAATGACATAAAATGATAGAGGATGGGATCCAGAGGTCAAAGGCGATAAGATGTGGGCTCAGGGGTCGAGGAGGAGGTCAGTGTGAGGGCTTATGGTAGAGGAGAAGGGATAGGCACAATTAGAGTGGGACAAACGAGGTTTTGTGAGTGTTGGGGGTGGGGTGGGGGGTGTTGGAGGGGCACTTGACGATAGAAGAGGTTGATATTTATTATGAAAGTGTTGTATTAATACTAACTAGAGCGATCGACTAAATGGCATGTGAATTAAAAAACAAACAACACCATAATTCTATACATTCAAATAGATAAATAATAATAAAATAAATGGCACGGATATTTACGAGGAAACTCAAATCGAGTGAAACCCTCAATCAAAGTCTACCAGAGTCAGGATTGCAACAAACTAAAAAGGTGCTTTCGACAAGGGTAACTCATCAATACAATAATGCTAGAGATTACTAGCGTCAAACTTCTCTTCCTAACTAACAGGGGGACTCTCAGACTTGAGCACCTCAAAAGTAATACCACAAGAAATCAGTCATCACAACCTCAATAAGATATACAATACCATATGAGGTAAACAGAACAATCTTACATATCTAAGTTGCGCAACAATAATTGCTTAAAGAGCAATTGCACAAGGCTTCTTGTCCCTCTTCTCTCTGAAGGAATAAAGTTAAGCATAATGAAAGACTCTCCCTGTCACTTAGAATGGATCTAAAGAGTGTAGACAATGAGAGTTACTATGTTGGAAGAGTCTTGAAAATAAATGGGCTTGCCTCTCCTTATATGATGTATAAATGGTCCTTTATTGAAGTTGGTGAATGTTGTGGATTAAATGGATGTATTGGTTCACTTTATGAAACACTGTAGTTCAAAATGAGAGTTTATACCAAAATTAGCTGACTGAAAAATATTCAACTATTTGAATCACATGGCTTTCTCAGTTGGTAAGGATGACCGCTCAGCTAATGAATTGGTTAAGCTTGTCATTTATTAATTGATCTTAAACAATCTAGTTTCTGATACTCAATTCATTCTTATTTTTTTAAAGACATGAATTTTAATTTTATCGTTTAGAAATGAAGACGAGAGCATTATAGTCATATTAGTATTCATTCTAAACTTCCTATAGGCCATACGAACTATTAAGTGAGAACTTTTCCTTAACTCATAAGATGTCTATTAAGTGATCACTTAAGCAATCCTAAAATAAACACCAAATGCATTTTAGTCGGAATTTTATTCAGGGGATTTTAATTTTGAATTTATTATTTATAAATGCAAAAATGAGAGAGTTAACAATCAAATAAGTATTGCTTTAAATAATATTGATTAGCTAATACATACAGTTAAATGCGACCTCTTCCTTAACATGCAAATTGTCCATCAAGTGATCATTGAATCATTAATCACACTATTTGTCATTGTCTATGTAAATAACTAAAATTTATTAAGGATGTAAATTTTCATTTCATCATTTAGAAAAGAGAACATGAGGGAATTTTGCCAAGAATGATAAGTGTAATTTAACTTTAAGATTGATTCTATCTTTAAAATTGAATTGTCTGATACAAATAAACCTTTTTATTATTCTCAAGATTAAATTAGAATTTATAGTAATACTTAAAAACATATTTTACTTTAATATTATAGATTAAAATATGAAATGAAAAATTTATTTCGCATTTTATCTCACGATTAAAATAAAATTTATGATAGTTGTAACCATTCATTTAATGTTTAAGATAATATATCTTTTAATCTTATAATTATCATTTATATTGCATGCATAATATTATCAAAATACACAACAACCCCTCAGATATTAACAAAGGTTGTATATTTTCCTTAATTAATTGAGAAATATAATTTTAGAATATTGGTTTGGAATATGGATATAAGTTATGTGCACAATTCTTTATATAACCTATTTTAAAATGCGAAAGTCTCTCAGCTTCGATTAGGTCTCTAAAAAAATTCCCGCTAATAGATCTTTAAGTTTCAACAATGAATAACATGCTTACATTTTCTAAATAATTGTTCTACTTAAAATAAAATGTTTACTTTCACAAACACATCTCCTATATTTTTTCATCTTTAAAAATTAACAAAGTTACATTTTGCAGGCATATTTCTATATTGTTTTCACCTGTATAAAAAAATTTTATGATAATAAATAGTAACTTTATGCATTTTTGATATTTTTATTGAATTATAAAACAAAATTCGTACATTTCGTATACACATTTTAAACAATAAATTTTCATTATATGTTTACTTTTCATTCTCTATCCCAGATATTTGATTCTTATTATTAAAATAAGAACAATTTTATTCATCGCATACATATTTCATTATCAAAATGACAACTCATTCTTTACATACGCATTTCATATATTCTGAATTAAAATTGATTTATTTTTATTTATTTAAAAATTATTAACATTTTTCGAATACTATTCTATTTTTATGGTTAGTTATAAAACAACAACAAAAATAATAAATTACATGTGAAGGCGGAAAAGGGGAAGGTTGGAGAAGGCATGAACATAAAAATCAGCAACAATACACTAGAAAAAGCAAGTGTGAGCAAGGAATATCGGGTGGGTGGGGAAGTCATTTCGGTGAGGGTTGCTAAATAGGTGAAATTACATTTTTCGGCAAATTGTCCGCCAACTGACGACCGATTTGCCTAAAATCCCACCATAGAAATCATGAAGAGTTAAAGATTATGCATATTTAGATGTGGTTTTTATTCTGTGGTGTGGAATATGACAAACTATTTATCGATTGAGCAAACAATTTATTGATCGTGATTGATTTACCTGATTGAGAAAAACTTTAGTTAGATGTCCTTATCACATGAATTACTTAGAAAATGGAGAAAGCTTATAAAATAATAGAGAGGGGGAGATATTCATTCTATTTTTATTTAGCAATGAAAAATTAAAAATATTAAATATACTCTTATTTATTAAAAAGTAATCTTTAAATGATTATGATTATAATAATTACGATTACATCATTAGTATTATTAACGAAAAACCTCCTTCTACTCTCAAATACATAGGGCCCGTTCGGTAGGAGAATAAGCAGAAATAAGGATGGAGAATAAGGGGAATAAGGGTCTATTCTCCGTTCGGCAGGATGATAAGAATAAGGAGAATAAAATGAAATAAAGGTATGCATGGTGGGATAAAGATAGGAATAAAAGTGAAATAAGATGAAATAATAAGAAATAATCGTAGTACTGAAAACCGTATCGTAAGGAGAATTAACCCCTTATGTTAGGGCCTATTCTCCAAACAAACAAGACCTATACTCTCTGGAATCTGACCTGTTTGCGAAAATCTCTACTCTCGGGTCCCACCACACCCCAAGTTTTAACGTTGCCCTCAACCCAATCCCAGTGGCATTCTCGTTATTTCATATCGGAACCAGTGTCAAACCCCCCAACTCCCCCACCTCTCTCTTCTCACCTCTTAAAGGCGGTTGCCCCTCCCACGTCATCTGTATTCCCAATTTTACCCCTCCGTTCTCCTATAAATCGGCACCCCCACCCTGCCCCCAATCTCACACGCAATACACGAAGAAACCCTAAGATCTTCTTTTCTCCCCCAAAATCGATGGGAACCTCGGCCCCTCGTACGCGTGCAGCTGCCGTCCGATCCTCCCCTTCCCCCCGATCCGACGGCCGCGGTCGCCGGAGGCCCCCCATGGTCGTCAAGGCCGCCGGAGGCCGGAAGCTCGTCATGGAGGAGGTCACCATCCTTAAACGAGGTGTCGACGCGGCCAAACCGGCCCCGGTCGAGCCGATCCCTACTGCCGATGACGACATGCTGTTCTCCTCTACCGGTCGCCTCGGACCGGAGCCCGAGATCCTCCCGAAGGTCGTGGACCACCTGATCCCCACCGGAATCTACGCTGGATCCGGGTTCATCTCCTCCCCGGCTCCGAGCTGCGTGCCGTTCCCGACCGCCTTTTTTGCGGAGCGGGAGAAGGCGGACATCGCCACGAGGAGCCTTAGGTTCCTCCTCCGGCTTGATGTCGCGTGAGATCTGCGGATCCTGTAGTTGTTCGGATCGAAAATTTGTGAATTCCTGTACAGATCCTTCCGGTGTTCCTCTATTTTTGCAAAAGGAAGTCGCCGGAGGATCGACGGGAGATCATGAGCGGAGGCGTATGCGATGGATGCTCCTGAGCTGTCTCTGCGGTCTGGATTTAGGGTATATTCTCTGACTTGTTATGGTGTTTAGATATGCGATATAGGTAGGTTTCGATTCGTGTTCTTATGGTGTTTTTCTTAATGGGTAGGGGTTAGATATGGGTATGGGTGTGGTCTGTGGGATGAAGGATGGGTATTGTTCAACGGTTTGGGTTGCTGGTTTTTTTCTTTTATGTTTACGCTGTCTCTATGTCATATGTATCTTTCTAGCTGATGTTTGGTTGAATATGCTTTGTTTGAGTTGTTTATTGGAGTTGTGAATTATGAAGGAAGTTGGCTTTGTGTATTATATCTTGGTCTTTGCTGAACATTTGATTCGATGATTGCAGATGCTTATATATTGCTCCGCTTCGGAATCTAGTTATGAATAGAATAAAGCAAGGGCTGTAAATAACTTTTTAACAGCAGTATTAGATTCGTGTTCATGACAGATGCTCTAATAAGTTTATTTAAAACATCACTTTGGGAAGTAGATTTCATTTTTTGTTATTTTACAACTATGGAATTGTAAGGAATTTTCTTTTATCTAAACAATAGATATGTTAACAGGGGATTTGATGTCTTTATAAATGAAACAGTTGATGTATGTAGGGTTAATTCTTTGCCAGCATCAGAGTTTTTGGGCCTCATCTCAATAATAGATCTCAGGCAACTATGACTTTTATATAAAAAAGTGAATGCATGGATAATACACAGTTCATATTTGTTAATCCTCCATGTTTGTCTTCAGATTTTGAAATCTCAAAGTCCTTGCTAGTTTTACTTAAGTGTTGGTAGGAGATTTTTTGTAGTGTGAATGTGTTATAAAAAGTTTTGATGCATATTGTAGTACCTATTATTATAACACCTTATTCCGGAGGTGAGGTGCTCTAATGTTTTGGTTACAATGGTGTTGTATTCCATTATCTTATGAGTTTTCTTGGTGTTGATGATTATTTACTATGGAATTGTGATCTGAATGCTCTGAAGACTCTTTAGCAATGCAAGCGGTGGTCGGAGTTTGCAGATTTATCTTGATTTTCATCTTTCTCCCACTGGTAGTTGACAGTGACATGCTATAGAAAACCACCTTGAGTCTGAATTGCAAGTTGAGGTGAGGTGTTTCTCACTTGGATGCTACTGGCATTATATTGTAGTGTGGAGGTGCTCATCTGTGTAACAAGGTACACGCCTCAGTTTTGGATCTTTGAGTGGGCAACAATGGACAATTTACAAAGATAAAGCCAACCCAACCCCATCTTTGTTGTTTATAGTTGCTTAAAATATGGTGCTGCCATGCTAATATGGTATAGTGGTTGCCTCAATACTAGCCCTCTTTTATTGCTATAGTGTGTCATGTTCATTGTTTAATGGCAAATAGTTTCTCTAATTGTTTTTTTCGTAGAATTCCTTCTATTTGATTGATATAAATATATTAAATTTGATATTTCTCATAAGATATCAAGACCATGTCATAGCGGAGGCCTTGTTTGTTTGGAGAGTTAAGTATTGGAATTAGGGGTCGATTCCTCGATCAACGCAATTATCAAGAGTACTACGGTTATCTATATTCTTATCTTTTTAATTGAATAGAAAATAGATCTTTGTTCTTCCTATTCACCATCGTTATTCATGCTTGTCCCTTTAGTGTGATTTGGAATGTGAAAAGTGGGCTCTACTCGCGTTTTGTTTGGCATAACACTTGGGATATGTACATCATTGACCCCAGCTACTACCTCAGCTGTTGCTTTAGAAGTGAGCTTCAGTCACTACTTGTTAGCTTGCAAGGATGGGTGTCTCAGGCACTACCATAAAATCAGCGCTCGGTGAACCTTGAGCGAAATGGAGCCTGATACGCAAGATGTTTCTTCGCTTAAGGAAAGCAATGGTATGCTTTAATATTAGGAGATCGAGGACAATGATGATGGGAGGTGGAGTACTTTGAGGACAATTATGGATAAAGGAACCTTAACTGTATTACCCTTCATCAGTTCACTCTGCATGGGGATGTTTTGCAATGCATGGGTTGATTAAATCTAGATGGAGAGAACTTTGGAAGAGAATGCTAAATGATCACTGTCTTCTTTCCATTGCGCTTTTAAGGTCGAGGAGTTCATTATGCTTACACGGTTGAGGAAGATGAATGTCCAGGACGAGAATATGTCCCACTAGTGATTGAGAAGATTTTATATGGCTCCATCTCGGTGTATATCACGGAGACCACTTTTACCATTTAAAGTTGCCAAGTTATTTGGATGGAACTTGGGAGGGAGAATGAGCTGAAGGAGCAAGTTTTTCACATACGTCAAATCAATCAAAACATTGTAATGGGGGCCATCATCATTTGAATGATGATGGTGAAGATAAATTCCACAAGTGGAGAGGCTACCTTATTTATTTTGACATTGACTTTTGATTCATGCGTAGTCATCTGATTTCTCTCTAATATGAGCGTACAACATAGAGTTCGTTGTGTTTGAGTACATACGGGGTGACAGAATCACCTCGATAAAAAAAGTAAAGATAAGGCCATCTGAAAAAAGCTTCGTAGCAGAGGATATCACCTTTTATCCTTTTTAGGGTTATCACTGCTTTAGTTTTTACTTCATTTATCATTCTTAGCTTGAGTGCTGGGACCACGACTCGCTTCTTGTTTTGAGGAAGTTTTAGCCAAGGATCTGAAGCCATCACGAGGGATATCCAAACCTGAAGTGAATAGAATCCATGAATTAATAGAAAATTAATTTTTATTCATATGGAATCAAAGGAAATGATCTAATTTTGAAGTAATGAATGAAAATGATTTTCAACTCCCTTAAAGGCTTTCACGGAGCATTCCTTCTCGAGGACTTTTTTTTAATAATTATTAAAAAATTCTAAATTAATTAAATAAGCACGAGTTAAATTAATTTAAAAAAAAGTGTAAGGTGTCGATTTGAGGACAAGTGTCGATTTGGGTGAGCCCCCAAATCGGCACCTTAGATGCCGATTTGGACTTGGGCAATTTACATAATACTCCAATTTCACATTTTACTTCATATTCAATACTATAAATAAAAAATATTATTATTTTCCCTATCAGATATGAATGAAGATCTTTGAGGAATTTTTTTAAATAATTATTAAAAAATCAAAATAAATTAAATAGGCATAATTACAATTTAGATATGAATGAGAACCTTTAAAGTAATTACTATATTATTAAGTAGCCATCTTTTGTATTTACTTTTTTTATCACTTTCACTAGATGATTTACCTTTCGAAACGCTTTCGGTATTTTCCTTCATCGTAAGCTTTTCGATCTATCACTAGGAGCTTCGTGCTCTCATCTTTGGCGGTGGAAAAATCGGTTACCGTTCCTTCTGCACCTCCTTCTCGCCTCGCTTCTCCCCGATAATGTCATTCTAAAATATGTTGTACATCTCTATTTTTAATTTTATTCTGTACTATTGATATATACTAAGAATATTTTTAGTTGACATATCACGAATATTATAGTAAATATAAAGAAATTGAGAGTGTGCTCAACATTCTTTACCATTGACATACGCTAGCTCAACAACGAACAACTTGACATCAATTAACTTAAAAAATTGTAAGTATTTTATTAAATCATAAAAGAACAAATATGTGTTTACAAATAATAAGAATTTTTTTTACAATAACTTATAGTTTCTATATCTTCAGAAATCCTTTCAGACCCCCTCCTCCACCTCCTGCACATACTCCTTTGTCGTTTCCTTTTCCTTCATCTCCCATTTTTCTGTGACTCTCCTCATGTCCCTTCTTCTTCTTCTTCTTCTTCTGCTTGATGATTTGTTCCGAATGTGTTGGAATGTGCCCTGGAGGATGCGGCCTAGCTGACGACTTCCGTGGAAGTTCGATTGCTTGAGTTTCCTAGTTTCTTGAAGTCCGTACACTTGTTGACTAGCGATGCAGCTCTAATGGAGGAGGCCTAGTGATCCTTACTCCGGGAGAGGGTCTTCGAGGCAGCTCCGGACGTTGTTGTGGTATTATCGTGGGTATACCAAACAACTATCTATCAAAATCAGTTGTCTCCATTTGCCGAACACTATCAAATATTTGTGATTGCAAATCTCCTGAACTATATTGAGTACATGGTGTGAGCTGAGAGTGTTCAGAGTCAAATTGACTCGAAGGACCTACAAGCGATGGTCCTACAAGATTGAGACATTTATATTGTTGTAAGTATCACAGAAGGTAAACATACAACACAATAACAACAACAAAGCCTTTTCCCACAATTAAGTAGGGTCGGCTACATGGATTCTTCGCCTCCATTTAGATCTATCTTGGGCCAATCCCGGGCTTATATCCAAAAAACTAAGATCCCTTCGTATGGTCTCTTTTCAACACTTCTTGAGCTGTCCTCGCCCTCTCTTAGCCGGCTCAACATCCCAACTCTCGCATCTCCTAACTAGTGCATCAATTGATCTTCTTTGCAAATGTCCAAACCATCTTAAGCGGTTTTCTCGCATCTTATCCTCGATCGGAGATACACCAACTTTCTTTCCGATTGCTTCATTCCGAGTCCGATCTTTACGTGTGTGTCCACACATCCACCTTAGCATTTTCATTTCTGCTACATTCATTCTTTACACATGTCTATGGTTCACAGGCCAACATTCACATCCATAAAGGATAGCAGGTCTCACGATTACTTTGTAAAACTTTCCTTTAATCTTTAAAGGAATTTTGTTATCACAGAAGGTAAACATAACGTATTGAAATGAGTTCTTCTATTCAATAAGATATTTATACATGAACCTAAATTCGGCTTCACCGATTTGAGACCCTGCAACGCCATACTCTGTATAGCTCATACCTGAAAGATATATATTACATTATATGTCAAATAAATTAAACTATAAGTCTTCAATTAATCTTTTATTTTATACATTTTTGCTCCCGGGGTCATACTAACTTTTGCTTTAAAGGAAGATAATATGTACTGCACTACGAAAACAGAAGTGCATTGACGATGTTTCATTAAAAAGACAAGATTTCTGCATGTATGCTTCTCCCTATATCCCGAAACATACCAATCTCCTCGTGATTTCCTCTCTGATGCGTGCAAACACAATCCACAATCTTCATAAATACAAACAATAGTCAAAATCTGCTTGTTTGATGCATTGGGTTTATATTGCACATGATTTTCCACACTCCATTTCTGTAAGTCGTATTGTAGATCCCTTTTCGACTTATAACTCCTACCTAACCAATAACTTCATCCGGAATAATCGGTGGATTTCGAATGTCTCTCTACAAGGGCTACATCTTCTGCTTATGCAATTTCGTGATCAAACACGTGGGGTTACACTTCCATCGGTTCTTCTTCAGCATCATCATTATTAGCAGAATATGAGTTCTTCCTCGTTATCTAAGGCTAGAACTAGTGAATCATATCCAAAATCATGACAACTATTACCACCTATGTTTTCTTCTAATGTTTGAGATTCATTTTCAGACTCCTCATTTTCTTCTTCGGATATTTCTGTCACTAATTCATCTTCAACATTTACTTGTGAGGACCCCTCGATATCCTCAAACATGGTCTCATTTGTTGGCCTGATTAATTTGCATCTTTGTCAATTTAAATAAATAAAATATAACATTATTCTTTAATTTAAATGTGATTAATTTTACCTCGATGACGACGACATATTTTCCATAGCAAAAGGAGTATCTTCTACGAAAATGCGAATAAATCTCACACCAATGATTGAACTCAACATTGCTAATGTGGATTCATCATCGTGAATCGGACCTGCAAAGAATGTTGATCCCTCATACAATCACGTACACGTTAATGTAAGTATATACTGGTCGACGGGAGATCAGTGGCTTCAGATACTCGAGCTAGTAAACCACTGTATGTTAATTGGCATGGTAATATAACCATCTGTTTCTTGCCCCCAATATATTCTATGTGGTCATCAGAGACATGAACCGATCCTCCCCAATATAATAGGACATGAGCAATGTTGAAAGCCATCTATACGAATAAAATACATATTTGATTAGTTTATTTAAATATAACAATCATTTATATTTCACTTGGATGTCATCTCTACTAATTGATTATTTAAATGATATACTAATCACTCAGAGATAGAATCCAACAGTCCAATCTTGGAGACTTATCGGCGCTCACCACAGTGAGTCCTATCAGCATTGTATAGAGACCCTCCCGGCGCTCAATTCCAAATCTAAATGAGAAGTAATTTTAACATGATTATGGGTACTTCTAAATTTAAATGGATGCAATGATAATAAGGTGTTTAGCCTTAATGTAATTGACATTAAAATAATTTTCATATTACATTTACATTTCTTTTTTTCAACTTCTGTAGGGTACTTCATACAAAGTTTATAACACAACTAATTTCAATTGAAATATAGAAAAGAATTAATTTAAATATATATATATATTTATTTATTATCAATTTTGCACATCTAATTATTTATTACAATCACGAAAAATTTAATACAAGTAAATTTACCTGAACGACGCGTGTCTTCAAAATAGAAATGTTATCCGAAAAGAAAAGAATATAATCCGATATCCGCAATATTATATCGCCTTCACTGATAAAAACCTGCAAAAAATACGGAAAAATGTCTACAAAAAATTTTATTCTTACTTGAGTAAGATTAGCAGATTGAGAGACGAAATCACGCTTCAGAATACAGATTGAGAGAAATGGAAGAAGAAGAGTAAGGGAGGAAGATGAAGAATGAAGAGGGGATGATTGTGTGAGGAATGGGGGGGGGTTATATAAGAAATTTGGGAGAGGGGACCGCTGGCAATTTTCTAACCGCCACCTCCCAAATCGGCACCTGAGGTGCCGATTTGGAGGAGGCACCCCAAATCGGCATCTCAGGTGCCGATCGATACACATTTTGTTAAATTATTTTCATTCATGCCTATTTAATGAATTTCAACTTTTTTAATAATTATTTTAAAAAAAGTCTTTACCTAATGCCTGCGACCTTGGCTTTGCTGATCATGAAAACTTTTTTTTCTTTGTGGTAGAAGGCAAATAATTTCAAATCAACCCTACATAGAGTAATGTATTCCTCGCATAATATTTGAGTCGAATGATCCTATGATATGTTCACAAAATATCTAAGAAGATAGAGCATGGAATAAATTTCAAAATGACATAAAATACACAATAAATGGATTAAAAATAAGAAAGTTATGCAAAAATAAAGTTTTAGGGATTAAATTGCAAATAAAACAAAGTTTCTGGCTCAAAATAGTCCTTCAGCAGGCTAATCTATAATTATTCGTAGTCAGAGGGGCCTCTGCTGCAATATGCCCCAGGAGAGGGCATACATTCATATATCAAGATTCAGAAGGGCTTTCAAGCAAATAGCTCAGATCATGTACCTCCTACATGTGCCCAAGGTGGAAGACGCGAGGCTTGGATCGAGGCTCAGGTGTGATCCTGAAGTGGCATGCTCTAATGCAATTCGGAACACTTGAGCTTGAAGGCTCAGGTAATGGGCGGATCTAACGGTGGAGAAGGGGGTTCCTAAGTTCATCCAAGGGCTGGAGTTCCTTTGATCAGGGGTCGTCAGATCAACATGATCCAACGTCACCTACACAAGGTGGGGTTGGAGCTCCTTCTTCCTTGGATCGACACTGAAGAGATGAGCATGGGCGATGAAATTTTGATGCCAAGCTTCTGAGGATCTGGTGTTCGACTTCTGGAGGTCGAGTGAAACTTTGATAGCTCCCCTTGCAGATGGTGAAGCTTAACAAAGAAGATGGAGGTCAGGCATAGCTTTGCCTTCGATGGTGATCAGAAAGGAAGCACAGAGATGGTCCAGGTGTTGCCTTGGTCCTACAGGCGTTAGCAAGCAGGGAGGCGAAGCTCCCTCGATGAGCGGGGGAAATGAGCTCAATGCTTCTACTTGTGTGAAGTAGGAGATGGAAGATCTGAAGGAAGGGGAGAAGCGGAGGGGGAGATTTAATGAGGGGGGTTGGTCAAGGGGCAATCGAATTCTGCGGAATGGAATCAAAGAAGGATTGGGGGGGGGGGGATCAGGTTTCACACAATGGAATCAAAGAAGTATGTGTGAAATTGGGTGTTTTAATCAAAGAGAAGATAAAGAAAGATGGTGAAGGTGCGGAATCAACACCTGGATATGGAGGAAAGAACAGGTCTTCGACTCCATTTGTTGCCTGAAGAGGAGCGGCGATGCTCCTCGAAGATTTGTTGGTCGGGGATGAGTAGCAGTACGGGGATGAATCCCCATGTATCATGCCTTCGTGGAGGTCTTCGTCGTGGAAATTGATGCACTATCACAATCTCTTCCAAGCTCTCTCCCTCTATCGGAAGATATGACAAATGGATCAAGAAGGGGGCTCGGGGCCTAGCTTTATAGAAGAAGGGGTAAAGGCAGGAAGGAGAGGCATTTGGAGGGTAGTGATGAATCCACATTTCATCATCTTTATTCTATCATTTTGGCACCAAAAACCCTAGCAAATGCCTGTAAATAGCATTAATTCCATCATCTTAGCATTCATGCATGTGCATCTAAATAGTGTATAAAATACTATAATTAAGGCCAAAATTATAGAATAAATAAAGAAAAGAAAAAGAATAAAATATTGTAAATATTTTATGACCCGAAACCCCGAGACCTAGGCATCTTGATGAATAGGACGACAAGGATTAAAGTAGGGGGAGATAAGGGTCAAAATACAATCAAATTCCCTCTGTTTTTAATTCATTTTGGGACCTATTTTTAGTTCCACTTTTTATACTTCAATTAAAGAAACTTTGTGCATGAAAGTTGCAGATAATTTAATATAGAAAAATACAAAATTGATTTCACTGAGAAATAATGTACAGATAAAAAGTTATGGTCTGAATAAGAATCCAGAATCCTAACTTCCCAGACCCGTATCTCACAAATAAAAACTCCAAATACAGCATACTCACCTTTAATTGTATATAGAAGAAAATAAGCTATTTAATGGCGATGGTTTCGCATTTGGCGGATCTACGGTTTGAAAGTTGAGTTTTGGACCCCAATTGTATACTTGTACAGATTAAAATATTCAATTTATTATTTATTAATTATTTATTTATTTTATATTTTTATAATGTTGTAAATATTACTTATTATAACTATGTACATTAAAATTGGAATAAAAACCTAAATAAAACTTAAAATAAAATACATACATATTTTACATAGGTATTATACCTGTATTTATATCTATATAAAATATACTTCTATTTTATTAATTATACAAATTATATCAGAAAAATAAAATAAAAATATATATATGTGTATATAAAAGTATTCTACAATTTTATAAAATACTAAATAAAAATAATAAAAATAAAAATACAAAATAAAAATAAAAGTAAAAGAATACAATATATAGAATAATATACCCATATAGGGATATAAAAGCAACTTGTAAAAATATACTTCATAAAAGAAATTAAAAATCATAATAAAATACTACATAAAATTTTAAACATTTTTTATTCTTTAACCAAAAATTAATTCGGCCTTTTTCTATTTTTAAACGAATTAATAAAACATTTTTTTAATCTTTTTCCTGGTTGGTCCACGTGGACCAACCAGGTGCGGTCTAGAGTTGACCTCGGTCAACTCCCTGACCAAGGCCTGCCACCTCTGACGCCCTGATTTTCCCCCGTTTTCAAGAAATTTTGGCGCCCGATCCTTCCATTTTCTCGCCGCGAATCCTTCTTGGAACTTCTTCCCTGATCATCCCTCTCCCACGACGCATCTTCAGATCACGCAAAATCCTCATGATGCGCGCGTGGATCTTGCTTGAAGGAGACGCCATCATCTTCTACTTAACCGACCCGCCACCTTCGAGCCCAGGTTGGAACACCTTCGGTCCACCCCTCGCGCCTATTCCAAGCTCCAGAGCTTCCTGGAGGTGACAGCTCCACAGCGAAGCCATCAGCCAAGGAAGCCGAGGTCGGAGGCGTTTCCACTACCTCCCGCAAAGTCGCCGGTCGAGGTACCCTTCTTCCCTCTGGCCCCGGCCATTGAGGGCTCGCTCCGCCCTTTCATTCAGTCCATTTTAGTCCTGTTACCTTAGCTTCGAAAACCCCAAAAAAATTTGAAGTTTAATCGACCAAATCGCCAAATCAAGCACCTTGGCCGGAGCGCACCTCCGGCCGTGCATCTCCATCTCGATCCGAGCATCCCCGAGTGCATCCAAGGGTCCAGGCAGTTTGCCCTGGACTCTTTGACCATTTCTGCAGGTCCAAGCAGCAGTGACGACACCTGGAGGCGAGTTTTGAAGCTCGCCGGAGCTAACGAAGCTCTCCAGCTCCGCCGGCCACCAGTGAGCACCACGGCTACCGCCGTGGCTTTTTGACGCCACCAGGAGATAGAGGAGGACCAGAGGAGGCTCCAGCCCAATTTTGAACCCCAGAGGTCACCGGAGTCGGCCGGAGGAGCTCGAGGAATCTCGCCCAGCCGGGGCTCCGCCTTGTTCTTCCAGCCGCCTTCGCCACCGTCCGATCAGGGGTGGAGTCCCAGATCGAGCAGCTACCGTTGGATCCCCACCAGCTTCGACCGTTGATCATCGCTGGAGATCTGATCGTCGCCGGTCATCCGCGAAGCGTCATCGGCCGTTCATCAAGCGCCACGTGTCTAGGTGGCTCCTTCATCGCCGTTGGATCGCGCGTCGAGGGTATTTTGCATCTACACCCTCGCGCTTTTGTATTTAGTATTTAGTATTTAAACTTTCGTCTGTAGCGTAAAAACTTTGGGTTATTTGCACAAAGACCCCCGAACTTTGAGTATTTGCATCCAGGTCCTTCGCCACGTCACCTCACGTGACCAGTACACGTGAGGTGCGGGCATTTTGCACCGGGACCCTCGGTCTTTATCGTATTTTGTTTTAGTACCAAAACTGAGACATCATGTGTTAAATTTTTGGATATTTTGCAAGAAGGCCCGCAGGGTTTTGGATATTACATTCTAGTCCTCGTCAGGCGCGTGCAAGTCACGCGCCCTGGTGGGAAAATTGCTAAGACACCCAGGCGAGTTTTGTAATTGGATTTTGGTGCTATTAATTGAATATTCAGTTCAAACTTTTGTGGAAATTTGCATGTATGCCCCTGGATGTTTTGAAAATTGCGTTTATATCCAGGACTGTTTAATGTTTGGATGTTTGTTGTAATTATTTAGAATATCATTTTAAGTCCAAAAATTCCACAAAAATAGGCTTAAGCTCCTGGTAACTTGTACTTGCACGCCATATTTTCACATTGCATTTTTATTGCATTTTCACAATTATTAAAAATCAAAAATATGCATTTATTTCACTGTTTGCATTAGAAAATTCATAAAAATTATAAAAATGTTTTGAAAAACTCCAAAAAAATTATATTTCGTGTGTTTTACCCTTTTTTAGTTTCAGTCCAAAAATCACTAAAAATCTCAAAAGAAAAACACTAAAAATTTTAAAACACTCAAAAACTTCAAAAAAATATATAAAATCAAGGAAAACTCTAAAAAATACAAACTCAGGTTCTGTTTGTTCCTTATTTTGTTCCTTTTATTGGAAAATTAGTTTGATAAACTCTGAGTACTGGTTGCTATTTTTAAATCCTATTTTATTTATAGCCAGTTCTTGTTTCACTGTTTTGACTTATTTCAGTAATTAAAAATACCAAAAACACCTTAAGAAATCCCCAAAAATCACAAAAATAGTAAAAAATCATAAAAATATCAAAAACAATTTATTTCTGAATTTTTGGTAATTTTTACCTAGCTTTATAAATATTTTACCTTGTCTTTTATTCCATTGCCTTTAAATTCCAATATTGAAAAAAAGAAAAAGAAAAATATAAAATATAAAATTATAAAAATCAGAAAAAGAAAAATCAAAATATAAAATCAAAAATAACATTAAAAATAAAATTTTTTTTAAAAAACCCACAAAAATTGTATTTGCTTGCTTGCTTAGTGTAGACACATCACACACATACTTGTGCACACTTGTTTGAACTACCCTGCTTGCTCCCTGTGTTCGAACTCTCTGCATACTTGTCACTATACACCATTTGTGCAGAGTTAAAAATAAATTTTAACTCCACATTTATTTCTATTTCCGTGATCTGTAGTGTGGGTTAATTGTTGATTAAATACGGGATTCACTTGTGAGTCGCCACAGCGACGGTTGTCTCCGCCTTGTGTGAGACACCAATTTAGCTCCATTGAATTTCGTGTTTATCAAATGGCGCCGTTGTCGGGGAGCAACAACGAGTAGTTCTCATTTTGTTTGCTTGTGATTGTTGTCTACCACAGCTTCAATTATCTCTCTTGCACTTTTGATAAATATGTCGATTGAGCTATTCTGACCACCCTTTCTTGTCTTCTTGCGAGGGACCGCGGAGCAAGGCGGATCGCCTAGGTGACCCGAAGCAACCTTGGGAAGCGGAGCCGGCCTTCTTAGGTCAAGCCGGCAGGAGAGAGCAGGAGGAGTGAGAGAGAGTGCTTAGATTAGTTGCATTTTATTTTCGTGAGAGAGTGATTGGATAATTTGTAATAATACAGGTACTTGGACTCTTGGACATTCGGGCCTAATTTCCAAGTGTTTGTTCACTTGGAGGCTCACCGCGGTTTTGTGCTTTTCGTGGTTTTCTCGCCTTTATTTCTGTTTGTTTCACGAGGATTTAGCCCTTAGACATAGGAATTTTTGTTGACTGTGACGAACTAAGAAGCTAAGGCCCAATCCCTAATATCTTGCCTGCACCTATAGGACGTAATTGGACTTGGCTAAAAAAATCAATTGAAAAAGCTATTTGACTTGGACTAGAGGCCACGTGCTGCGAGCCCACCCTGTTAAGCGCTACTCCTGAACTCGATGTGTCGAGAAGAGGAGGGGTGAGCCTAGACCGGACTCCGGACTCTTTTCTTTGTCATAGCTCCTTGTTCTTCACGTTAATAGAAGTTGCTCATCTTAGGACGATTTCCTCGTGCACGCATATAGGTAGTTTAAATTATTGTCTTTAAATTATGCGCGGATCACTTTGCATGTAGAGTGCTGGCGACAAGGTACGCATTTCTATCCCTGCATGCATCATAGATTTTGACCGCGCATCGGCTTTTCCGCTTTCCTCCCCCCAGTTTTATTGGACTTTTTAATAACAAGGAAATTGGAAAATTCGTTAGACGATGTTTGCTTAGAAAAATACATAAAAAGTGAAAACAATAAAAATTGGGACTGCTAATGCAAACTCGACCTTAAAACTCATCCCACCAAAAATTTTGTTTTGGGAGAGTAACCCCCTCCTTGTTTGATTTATCTGCTGCGAGAGAGTGACTCGACACTAGGATAGAGCCACATCTGAAATTTTGGTTGACTACTGGTCGTGGTTAGTCGTTCTCCAGTGAGGATCTCTCCGGTAACCGGTAAAGCGGACCGCGATGTCCTTAACAGATTGAATTAGCGGGAGCAACCGGGTTACGGTCCGCAATTCATACTGGTTGGGAAAGATCTGACGTGGATTGGGACAGTCGGCTAGGAAAGTAGGATACCTAACAGCTCGCTCTAACGCTCTGATAGATTGACTGATCACCTAAATAAAAGTTGACGAGATAACAGACCGAACTCTCACGGTCATCAGCTCAAGAGTTGAGTAGGTGAATTTGGGGTCTTGATTTATCATCCTGTTTGCATTCCAGATCCCATCCGCCTTTCTGTAAATCAAAATGATGGGACGGAGATCTCTTAGGCAGACCCTGTCGGCACCGCTATCCAGCACTCCCCCTCATTCATCTAGGAATACCTCGGAAAGTTCGCTCTCTGAGCCTGAGTTCACATCCACCCTGTTCCCCCCCGACCACCCTTCCCATTCTCCCTCTCTCAGTCCAATTGTTTCAGAGTACAGTGCATCACAGAGTTCAGCTCATTCGATAGCACCTGAGATGGCCTCTTTTGCTTTTTCAGAGAATCCAGACATGGCAGACAGAGGTGAGCATGAAGATGATCATGAGAACCCGTCGTTCCTATTTGATCAGGCTGCCATCAATAATTCCTTGTTAGCATCCCTGGAAACTATGCAGAGGCAGATTCGTGACCAGGGTACATTCATGGGTGACCTGATGAGGGAGATAGCACAGATGAGAGAGAACCGACCTGGGGGCGGTGGCGGAGGAGGAGGACCTGATGTAGGAGGAGGTGATCCAGACGCTGAGAGGCCACCACAGACCATCATGAGGGAATTGCACAACCCAGCTGCATCCCTCTCTCATCGTTGGATCCGACTCCCACCCATTCACGGAGATTTCGAGCTTCGGCCCCACACAATCCAGCTTCTACCCAAGTTCCATGGGTTGCCGACCGAAGAGCCGCGCCTCCACCTCCAAGAATTTGAGATGATTTGCAGCACTATTCATGATCGGTTGATGACCGAGGACACCATCAAGATGATCGCCTTTCCATTCTCTTTGGTTGACAGAGCCGCATACTGGCTCAAACATCTGGGGCGATTCATCGACACATGGGCAGAGCTCCGGACGCATACCTGAAGAAATACTACCCTCTCGGCCGGACCAACGCAGCTAGAGCCATGATCAGTAACTTCGTCATGATCCCGAATGAACAATTCCATGAAGCCTAGGATCGATTCAGAGAGCTCATAGACCGGTGCCCACATCACGACATTTCCAAGCCCAATCTCGTGCAGAGTTTCTTCTGTGGGCTGACACCGGAGCTGCAGGGGCTAGTGAACGCCTCTTGCGGTGGATCTTATTTCTCCAAGGGAGAAGACGACGTCTGGGCCATCTACGAAGGCATGGCAGAAAACTCTACGGTGATGACCCAGGCCCGAGTCTACACACAGCAGAAGCCCCCGCAAGGAGCGGGATCATTCCAGAGGATCGCCCGCATCGATGCCGGTCCCAATACAGAGTCAGCTGCCGCAGCCCAAGCTGAATCAGCCGCAGCCGACATGGGCATTATCAGTGAGAAGTTGGACCGCATGGAGATTCTCGAGAAGAAGCAGAATCAAGGTCTTGCTCAGATGGACCTTCTCACCAAAACTATGAGTGACCTGAAGACTCAAATTCTATGCATTCAGGAGGCACAGACTCATTCCCAACATCCTCCCAGGTCACGGGCTGACCCCAGCAGTAGCAATGCCAACCAGACCTCTACCTCATACCGCCAGGTGAACCATATCCAGGCAGAGCCGGTGCCATTGCTACAGTACCATCCAGAGCGACCACCGTCTCAGGAGACTCAGATAGTGGTTTATCAGCCGGAGCAGCCACTGGCAGTTCTTCCTCCACCCTCTTCGAGCAGGAACCATTGATGGAAGTCAATGGGATTTGGTACGACCGGTATCCTCAGCCCGGGATTCGTCGGGATCACCCCGGATTCCGTTGGGGCAATGGTGGATCCTCCTCCCAGCAGCAGAATCCTGCTCAAGGACAGCAGAACGGCCAGCCACAGCAGCAACACCAGCAGCCCCAGTATGCCCAGCAGCAGCAATACCAGAGAGACCCTCGTCCTGCCTATCAGGGACAACAGTGGAGGCCGCGACAGCAGCCTCAGCAGTCTTATTCCCATCACCCCCAGTATCAACCACAGCAGCAGCCCCATTTCCAGCAGGGAAAACCATCCGGTTCACAGGATCCCACCTTTGAGAACCCAGCTCTTAATGACCTTGCCCGCTTGCTCTCCGAACAGCGAGCATCTTTCAGGCAAGAAATGGATGAATTCCGACAGGAAATGAGGGAAATAATCAAAGGCAAGGCCGCCATACCCGCTCAGATTGAACCAAACCCGAACAGTCTGAAAAGAAAATCTGAGCAGGTAGAGTTTACAGAGGATACCTCTCCTAGTGACTATTTGAGTGACATATCTTGTTCCTTTTATGATGCTGATTTTGTTACTACTAGGAGCGGTAGGATGCCAGCCGGCGGCACCTCTTCTGAGCGACAACCGCCTGCTGAACCAGGAGCGCCAGAAGAGCAGAGGAGCAGTGCTGATGCCGCTCATAATGATGTTGACGGTGGTGCTGATACCACCCATGATGAAGTCCAGGACGACGGTGCTGATGCCGTCGTAACACCAGTTGCAGACGGTGGTGCTGATGCCACCATTTTGGATGATGAACCAGAGCGCGGTGCTGATGCCGCGAAGACCGGTGCTAGTGGTGGTGCTGAGGCCACCACATCCACTTTTGTTGAGCCGCCATCGGTGATGTTGCCAAATTTTGTACCCAAGGACTGTGGGAACAAAAAGAAAAACAAAAAGATTAATAAAGGAAAGGTTTCTGTTCAAATTACGGATCCATATGTGGTGAATGATGATTATTGTATGGATTCTCCTTCTTCACAGGCACAGGGACCGAGTCCTAGTCCTCCATCTGAGGAGGCCCCTACCATCCCCTTCCCTGAGGCGCTCCGCCGTGCGAAGGGGAATAAAAAAGAAAATCCAAAAAAAGATCAGCAGGTAGAGTTCGGCAACCAAATGATTGATAGATTTCACATTCAGCTGACTCTGCGAGAAGCATTTGAGCATATCCCCTTCTTCAAAAAGAACTTGAAAGAGACAACTACTGTCCGAAGGAAGAAGAGGTACAGAGATCAAGTCCACATGCTCACTCATGACACTTGCTGCGCCATTCAGAACACATTGCCAGCCAAGCGACCCGATACAGGAGCTTCCTACGTCAGATACGAGATACAGGAGCAGCGGTTCGATCGTACTCTATTAGACAGCGGGTCTTCGATCAACCTCCTTCCGGCAGCCTTACTCAAGCGATTCGAGTTTGGCTCTCTTCTTCGAAGCAGAACAGTCCTTCAGTTTGTTGACAGGTCGATTAAGAGGCCGAAGGGGTTGTTGAAGGACGTGGTCGTTACCATTCAGGGCCTGAAATTCCCCGTGGACTTTGTTGTATTGGACATGGAGATCCCTGAGTCGGTAACCGATGCCCCCATCATACTTGGACGCCCATTCTTAGCCACTGCCAAGGCGATATCCGACCATGACAGTGGGACGGTATGTTTTCGCGTAGAGGGCGAAAGCATACAAATAGATACGATCGACCAGACCAGAGCCAGAGAGTTGGCATGCTCAGAGCAATCCAGCGAAGCCGGGAAGATGACAGAGGAGGAGGTAGACATCCACCAGGTTTGTGATTTCGAGATGACTGATGATGAATCCAAATGGAAAGATCCCGTAGCACCGACCCTCGCCTTGCCTACAGATTCACTATATCTCAAGCTTATGGCAATCGAGAGCCGGGAGAGCATATCCCTGGATGAGGATACACAAGAGGCTGACAGTGTTGTGACGAGTGGTGCTGATGATTTCCATTTTCGCTCATCTTCTTCTGATCCCTCGGATTCAGACATTGATTGGGATGATTTTGATGATTATGTGCCTTGTCTGATTCCTTCTGAGCCAAAAGCCATGACAGAGTGTAAGCCAGTACAGTTTATTGATGATTCAGTGGGCCGCCCTTTGTCAGAGTTTCACGCAGAGTGAGAGTTCTCCCATGCAAACCTGGTCGCCTTCACACAGTCATATCAGAAGCCAGATCTGCCGCTTCCCAGTTGTCCAGAACTGAAGCCTCTGCCGCAGTCGTTGAAGTACAGATTCCTTGCGGGTGATCCAGATATGCACCCAGTCATTATCTCAGCAGGTTTGACTGGAGAACAAGAATCTCGTCTGATGGAGGTTCTTGAAAGAAACCGCAAGGCGATAGGTTGGAGTATCGCTGATCTCCAGGGGATTAGTCCGGCTCTGTGCTCTCACCACATTTATCTTGAGGATAACGCTAGGCCGTCGCGTGAGTTCCAACGACGGCTGAACCCGAATCTTCGAGACGTAGTCATGAAAGAAATTTCCAAGTGGTGGAGCGCCGATTTTATCTACCCCATCTCCGACTCCAAATGGGTTAGTCCACTACATGTGGTACCCAAGAAGATGGGTATCACTACAGTTGTCAACGAGTCTGGAGAGGAGATTGCGGCCAGAGTACCAACTTCTTGGAGGGTCTGTGTGAACTACAGACGATTGAATGAGGCCACCAAGAAGGATCACTTCCTGTTACCCTTCATTGATCAGATTATCGAGCGGCTAGCCGGGAAGAGTCATTATTGTTTTCTTGATGGGTATTCTGGATACAATCAGGTGGCCATTGCGCCCGAAGACCAGGAGAAACGACTTCACCTGTCCGTTTGGGACATATGCTTTCAGACGGATGCACTTTGGTCTATGTAACGCTCCGGCGACATTCCATAGGTGTATGTTGTCCATCTTCTCGGACATGGTGGGTGACTGTTTAGAGGTCTTCATGGATGACTTCTCGGTCTACGGCGACGGGTTCGATGCTTGTCTTGACTGCCTAGACCGTGTGCTTCAGCGCTGCATAGAGGTCAACCTTGTTTTATCTTGGGAGAAGAGCCACTTTATGGTGACTCAGGGAACGGTCCTTGGTCATATCGTCTCCAACAGGGGCATGGAGGTCGATCCGGCTAAGGTAGATATCATCAGAAAACTCACTCCACCGTCCAACTTGCGTCGGTTGCGATCTTTTCTGGGGCATGTCGGTTTCTACCGACGGTTCATTCAGGACTTCAGTCGTATTGCCCGACCGCTCACTGACTTGCTGACGAAAGACACCGAGTTTATTGTCAATGATAAGTGTCTTGAGTCATTTGAGACTCTCAAAGAAATGGTTGTTTCAGCTCCTGTCCTTCAGCCACCCGATTGGTCTCTCCCATTTGAGATCATGACGGATGCTTCAGATTTTACCGTTGGAGCTGTGCTTGGACAGAGGAGGGATGGATTACCCTTTGCTATTCACTACGCCAGCCGGACCTTGGATGCCGCTCAGCGGAATTACACTGTGACTGAGAAAGAGATGCTGGCCGTAGTCTTTGCTCTTGATAAGTACCGATCATATATTCCCGGATCTAGAGTGACTATCTACACTGATCACACCGCCATCCGGTACTTAATGGCTAAGAAGGATGCCAAAGCACGTCTTACCAGATGGATCCTTCTACTCCAGGAATTTGATATTGAGATTAAGGATAAGCCTGGAGTCAAGAATGTGGTGGCGGATCATCTCTCCAGATTGGGGAATCTTGAGGAATCTGAGCCCAGCGCACCTATCACTGAGACGTTTCCAGATGAGGCGATCTTGGCTGTCACCTCACTTCCGTGGTATGCTGACTTTGTAAACTATCTTGTTGCCAAGACAGTCCCTCAGGGTTGGCCCAGGCAGAAACTTGAGACCTTCCTAGCTAAGGCCAAGTTTTACCATTGGGAGGATCCCGTCCTTTATCATGAAGGAGGGGATAGTATTTGGAGGAGGTGCATTTATCAAGAAGAGCAGCAGAGCGTCCTCACATACTGCCACAAGCTTGAGGCAGGAGGACATCATTCAGGAAAAAGGATAGCACAGAAGGTGCTTCAATCGGGCCTATGGTGGCCCACTCTCTTCAAGGATTCTGATGAGTTTGTGAAGAGATGTACTGACTATCAGAAAATGGGAACCTGCGGACAGAGAGACATGATGCCTATGCAACCCATTCACTTCTGTGAGGTTTTTGATGCATGGGGGATTGATTTCATGGGCCCATTTCCTAAGAGTCAGGGATTCGAGCATATTTTGCTTGCTGTGGATTATGTCAGCCGATGGGTTGAGGCCATCCCCGCCCGAGCCGCAGATGCGAAAACCGTGTGCAAATTCTTGAGGAAAAATATCATTTCACGGTTCGGGGTTCCTAGAGTCTTGATTTCAGACGGGGGGTCTCATTTTATCAATGATAAGGTTAGGGCCCTTGCAGACGAGTTCAGCATTGATCACCGGGTTGCCACTCCGTATCACCCTCAGACTAATGGTCTTGCCGAAGTATCGAATCGGGAGATAAAGACTATCTTGCAGAAAGTTGTCCGCCCAGACCGAAAGGATTGGTCACAGCTTTTGGACTCGGTCTTGTGGGCTTATCGGACTTCTTTCAAGAATCCATTAGGGACATCTCCCTTTCGTCTCGTCTATGGCAAGCCGTGCCATCTGCCAGTGGAGATCAAGCACAAATCTTTTTGGGCAGTCACTGAGTTGCTATTGGATCCCGAGAGTATAGGAGAACAGAGAAGAGCAGAATTGGCAGCCCTGGAAGAACTGAGAGATACAGCTTTTTCTAACAGCCTACAGTACAAAGAAAAAGTGAAGACATGGCACGATTTGCATATCAGCCATAAACAGTTTGAACCAGATCAGAGAGTATGGTTGTTTGATTCCAGGCTGAAATTATTCCCAGGAAAGTTGCAGAGCAAGTGGAAAGGCCCGTACGTGGTCAGGAAGGTACATGACAATGGCAGCATCGACATATCCGAACCGTCATCTTCCTCTACCTTCCGCGTCAATGGTCAACGCCTGAAGTTATATCTAGATCATGACCCGCCGACCAGTGACGTTGCCCCCATTCTTTTGGTATAAGATGTGTCCTTTGACTCATATCATCTGCATCTCATACATGGTGATCACTTCTATCTTCCGCTGTACAGTTCATCTGTTCATATCACTCTCATGAGTTGATCTATTTTCTTCTTTTCTTCTTTTCTTCTTTTACTTTTCTATCTTCTTCATCTATCAAAAAGGTGCCGCCTTTGTAGACAATCTTCCATACTTAGGACGTACTTTGTCCCAAGTATAGGGGGGTGTGCACCCCGAGTTAATTCTATTCTTTTCGATCCTCTCCATTGTCGCCTCTTCTTGTCTATACTTAGGGATATTTTACCCTAAGTATAGGGGGAGACAATCTGAGTACGATCTGTTCATTCCCACCCTTGACCCTCCCTGCGTTGTGTACAATCTGCTATACTTAGGATTATTTGATCCTAAGTATAGGGGGACGGTCAACTTCTCATTCATTGATTCTGTAATTATTCTTTCGACTTGACTATACTTAGTACGAGTTATGTCTTCTCTTTTATCTCCGATCTATGAGGACATAGCTCAAGCTAAGTATAGGGGGGTCGTATATACTGTGTATATACTTTAGCCATAACTCGTACTTTCGTATTTTCTTAATATGGCTAATAATTCTTTAAAATTCATTAAAATTCCTTAATAAAAAGGTGTTTTATTCCTCAAATTCTATTTGTAATTACTGATTAATAAATCATGTGAAAATGTTTTTTGCAAAATGTTTGAAAAATAGTTGGAAAATCTTTGTGAACATCTATTAAAAACTATTTTGAAAATATTTTGTTACATGTTTTCAACCTTTGTAAAAATGTGTGTTTTGTAAAAAAAATTATTATTTTCTTTGTGTGAAATAAAATGTTTGAAAAATGATTTGCAAATAGTTTGAAAAATGGTTGCAAAAATATTTTGAGAAACCTATATATACTGTTTTGAAAGCCTTTGCAAAATGATTTTCAAATGTGTGTACATGTTTGCAAAATGTTTGTAAAAATTATTTTGGACTATAGTTTTCAAAAATTGTGTGAAAAGTTTGTGTCAAATAAGTTTGAGGAATACTTACATCACACCAAAATCCACTATATAGATGTACTTATAAAATTGACCACTTACCCTTGTAAATCCTTAAAATCCACTTCTTGTGAATATAAGAAGCACTCCCGTGTACATAGTTTTCACCTAGTTTTCAGCCAAAACTTTTTGTTTTCAAAAATCTCAAAAAACATTTGCAAAACTAAAATCCAAAAACATTTGAAAAATCTTCTTGCAAAAATACAAAAAAATATTGCATCTGCATGTGCATCATCATCATCTGTTCAAAAATCCATAAAAAGTTCAAAATCTTGAAAATTGCATCACAAAAATATTTTCTGCATAGCATTGCATGGCATGGGCATTTTTCGGATTGAGTTTGATAGTTGAACAAGTCTAAGTAAAATCCGGAGATTGGAGCTTGATTGGACCTTAAAATCTACCTAATAACAGGAACCTTATAGGAACTGGGTTTGAGGTACTTCAGGTCTAGTTGACTTAATTCTTTGAGGACCACTGGACTTGGTTCAATGGATTCTTGACTGCCTAAGTAGAGTATTTCGGAGCACACGCACGACTCTTGTTGATAATGACCTAACTTGGACACCCGCACCTTTCACCATGGCTCTCCACGGATGAGGTAGTGAGGAGGCAGTTTCCTTTGGCTTGGGGTAGCATATGAGGGTAGTACTTCTAGGCGGAACCTCTCTTCTTCTTCTAGTGAAGGAAGTGCACCTCAACTTGGTCTAGTAGTGATGAAGGCTAAAGACAGAAGCCATGGGTTGCAATAAAGCTTCAAAAGAGGGATAGTCTACTGGCTCAAGAGGAAAATTTCTTATATATATGTTGCACCATGTAGATATGTTGTACAGATGCATTTGAAAAAAAATGAATGAAAAAAAAAGAGAACTGCAAAAAAAAAAGTGGTGGGTCGGATTGAAAATTTAATAACCCCACCGGAGTGTATATAGTCCAATAAAGCAAAAGCTTATGGTATCCATGTTACATCTCATGAAGCTTGCAGCGGGAGACTTAGCTACACTAGTTGAGCCCTCCAAAATTCTATACCTCTTATCCCCCCTCTTCTTGAGCCGGTTGCACTTGAACTTAGAAGGGAATACCCCGCTTCTCGAGGAAAGAGTTGCTAGACCGAGGCATTAGAGTTACCAGGTTGGGGGAGGTTGTTTCTTTGTTACTTCTGAGGTGGGGAGCTACATATCACTTACACTGTACGAGTCAGACTCCTAGTCGTAAGAGTTTGCGTATGAGTTGAAGTATTTCTGACCTGGCTATTGAGGAGACTTGGACAGAGTTTTGGGATTCTCAAGGACTGTTGGATTTCAAATTTGGTTCTCATTAAGGTTCCGACCGCACTAAAATTCCTAAGGTCCGACTTAAGCTCCAAACTTTGATTTTGTGAAGATAAGTTTAAAAATCAAATTAAATCCAAGTTCTTCTTTTTCTTTTCTTTTAAAAATCAATTAAATCCAAGTTCTTCTTTTTCTTTTCTTTCTTTTCTTTTTGCACTTATTGCATAAGTGTTTGCTAGGGACTAGCAAAGGTAAAGTATAGGGGGATGATGAATCCACATCTCATCATCTTTATTCTATCATTTTGGCACCAAAAACCCTAGCAAATGCATGTAAATAGCATTAATTCCATCATCTTAGCATTCATGCATGTGCATCTAAATAGTGTATAAAATACTATTATTAAGGCCAAAATTATAGAATAAATAAAGAAAAGAAAAAGAATAAAATATTGTAAATATTTTATGACCCGAAACCCCGAGACCTAGGCATCTTGATGAATAGGTCGACAAGGATTAAAGTAGGGGGAGATAAGGGTCAAAATACAATCAAATTCCCTCTGTTTTTAATTCATTTTGGGACCTATTTTTAGTTCCACTTTTTATACTTCAATTAAAGAAACTTTGTACATGAAAGTTGCAGATAATTTAATATAGAAAAATACAAAATTGATTTCACTGAAAAATAATGTACAGATAAAAAGTTATGGTCTGAATAAGAATCCAGAATCCTAACTTCCCAGACCCGTATCTCACAAATAAAAACTCCAAATACAACATACTCACCTTTAATTGTATATAGAAGAAAATAAGCTATTTAATGGCGGTGGTTTCGCATTTGGCGGAGCTACGGTTTGAAAGTTGAGTTTTGGACCCCAATTGTATACTTGTACAGATTAAAATATTCAATTTATTATTTATTAATTATTTATTTATTTTATATTTTTATAATGTTGTAAATATTACTTATAATAACTATGTACATTAAAATTGGAATAAAAACATAAATAAAACTTAAAATAAAATACATACATATTTTACATAGGTATTATACCTGTATTTATATCTATATAAAATATACTTCTATTTTATTAATTATACAAATTATATCAGAAAAATAAAATAAAAATATATATGTGTATATAAAAGTATTCTATAATTTTATAAAATACTAAATAAAAATAATAAAAATAAAAATACAAAATAAAAATAAAAGTAAAAGAATACAATATATAGAATAATATACCCATATAGGGATATAAAAGCAACTTGTAAAAATATACTTCATAAAAGAAATTAAAAATCATAATAAAATACTACATAAAATTTTAAACATTTTTATTCTTTAACCAAAAATTAATTCGGCCTTTTTTTATTTTTAAACGAATTAATAAAACATTTTTTTAATCTTTTTCCTGGTTGGTCCACGTGGACCAACCAGATGCGGTCTAGAGTTGACCTCGGTCAACTCCCTGACCAAGGCCTGCCACCTCTGACGCCCTGATTTTCCCCGTTTTCAAGAAATTTTGGTGCCCGATCCTTCCATTTTCTCGCCGCGAATCCTTCTTGGAACTTCTTCCCTGATCATCCCTCTCCCACGACGCATCTTCAGATCACGCAAAATCCTCATGATGCGCGCGTGGATCTTGCTTGAAGGAGATGCCATCATCTTCTACTTAACCGACCCGCCACCTTCGAGCCCAGGTTGGAACACCTTCGGTCCACCCCTCGCGCCTATTCCATGCTCCAGAGCTTCCTGGAGGTGACAGCTCCACAGCGAAGCCCTCGGCCAAGGCAGCCGAGGTCGGAGGCGCTTCCACTACCTCCCGCAAAGTCGCCGGTCGAGGTACCCTTCTTCCCTCTGGCCCCGGCCATTGAGGGCTCGCTCCGCCCTTTCATTCAGTCCATTTTAGTCCTGTTAACCTTAGCTTCGAAAACCCCAAAAAAATTTGAAGTTTAATCGACCAAATCGCCAAATAAAGCACCTTGGCCGGAGCGCACCTCCGGCCGTGCATCTCCATCTCGATCCGAGCATCCCCGAGTGCATCCAAGGGTCCAGGCAGTTTGCCCTGGACTCTTTGACCATTTCTGCAGGTCCAAGCAGCAGTGACGACACCTGGAGGCGAGTTTTGAAGCTCGCCGGAGCTAACGAAGCTCTCCAGCGCCGCCGGCCACCAGCGAGCACCACGGCCACCGCCGTGGCTTTTGACGCCACCAGGAGATAGAGGAGGACCAGAGGAGGCTCCAGCCCAATTTTGAACCCCAGAGGCCGCCGGAGTCGGCCGGAGGAGCTCGAGGAATCTCGCCCAGCCGGGGCTCCGCCTTGTTCTTCCAGCCGCCTTCGCCACCGTCCGATCAGGGGTGGAGTCCCAGATCGAGCAGCTACCGTTGGATCCCCACCAGCTTCGACCGTTGATCATCGCTGGAGATCTGATCGTCGCTGCTCATCCGCGAAGCGTCATCGGCCGTTCATCAAGCGCTACGTGTCTAAGTGGCTCCTTCATCGCCGTTGGAACACCCTCGTGCCTTTTGTATTTAGTATTTAAACTTCCGTCTGTAGCGTAAAAACTTTGGGTTATTTGCACAAAGACCCCCGAACTTTGAGTATTTGCATCCAGGTCCTTCGCCACGTCACCTCACGTGACCAATACACGTGAGGTGCGGGCATTTTGCACCGGGACCCTCGGTCTTTATCGTATTTTGTTTTAGTACCAAAACTGAGACATCATGTGTTAAATTTTTGGATATTTTGCAAGAAGGCCCACAGGGTTTTGGATATTACATTCTAGTCCTCGCCAGGCGCGTGCAAGTCACGCGCCCTGGTGGGAAAATTGCTAAGACACCCAGGCGGGTTTTGTAATTGGATTTTGGTGCTATTAATTGAATATTCAGTTCAAACTTTTGTGGAAATTTACATGTATGCCCCTGGATGTTTTGAAAATTGCGTTTATATCCCTGCCAGGACTGTTTAATGTTTGGATGTTTGTTGTAATTATTTAGAATATCATTTTAAGTCCAAAAATTCCACAAAAATAGGCTTAAGCTCTTGGTAACTTGTACTTGCACGCCATATTTTCACATTGCATTTTTATTGCATTCTCACAATTATTAAAAATAAAAAACATGCATTTATTTCACTGTTTGCATTAGAAAATCCATAAAAATTATAAAAACGTTTTGAAAAACTCCAAAAAAATTATATTTCGTGTGTTTTACCCTTTTTTAGTTTCAGTCCAAAAATCACTAAAAATCTCAAAAGAAAAACACTAAAAATTTTAAAACACTCAAAAACTTCAAAAAAATATATAAAATCAAGGAAAACTCTAAAAATACAAACTCAGGTTCTGTTTGTTCCTTATTTTGTTCCTTTTATTTGAAAATTAGTTTGATAAACTCTGAGTACTGGTTGCTATTTTTAAATCCTATTTTATTTACAGCCAGTTCTTGTTTCACTGTTTTGACTTATTTCAGTAATTAAAAATACCAAAAACACCTTAAGAAATCCCCAAAAATCACAAAAACAGTAAAAAATCATAAAAATATCAAAAACAATTTATTTCTGAATTTTTGGTAATTTTTACTTAGCTTTATAAATATTTTACCTTGTCTTTTATTCCATTGCCTTTAAATTCCAATATTGAAAAAAGAAAAAGAAAAATATAAAGTATAAAATTATAAAAATCAGAAAAAGAAAAATCAAAATATAAAATCAAAAATTAAATTAAAATTTAAAAAAAAAATTTAAAAACCCACAAAAATTGTATTTGCTTGCTTGCTTAGTGTAGACACATCACACACATACTTGTGCACACTTGTTTGAACTACCCTGCTTGCTCCCTGTGTTCGAACTCTCTGCATAGTTGTCACTATACACCATTTGTGCAGAGTTAAAAATAAATTTTAACTCCACATTTATTTCTATTTCCGTGATCTGTAGTGTGGGTTAATTGTTGATTAAATACGGGATTCACTTGTGAGTCGCCACAGCGACGGTTGTCTCCGCCTTGTGTGAGACACCAATTTAGCTCCATTGAATTTCGTGTTTCTCAAGTAGCCATCGAAGGACGTAAGAGGGATTAATGAGGTGATGGTGGCATTACATACAGGTGTGGTGATGAGGGGATCCAAGGAGGAGTATATGGGTAACGACTGAAAGGATTAATTGGGTTAGGGTTTGCTCTTGACGACGAA
>JAZKJV010010438.1:0-211190 GCA_037367405.1 Ottelia alismoides | reverse complement strand
TAAGTCTCACAGATTGCAGGTGAAGGTTTGGAAAATGAGAACATGATGGGAAGATTGCATACTGGAGCTTCTGATTGACGTCCTTTTTGTGGATCACTGCGTGGATCGATATGCGTTGTCTTGTCAGTTAGTTTCCAGTTGAAAGGCCGTGTTGCTCCTGTTTTGATGCTAATATATCAGTTCCTTGCTTTCAATTTGAGGTGGAGTGTAGTTTGCTTCTGTCGGTGATATCACATTCCCTACATGTCGACCATTTGACTGGAAACTTATTTGAAGTTTAACAACTTCATGTCAGTTGCTGCGGGCTTGTTGGATTGGAGGTTAAATTGTCCGTGGTGTTTTGGCACATAGCAGTTTGTGGCCACACATCTTGATACTGAGCACGTCGAGGTCACATCAATTTGCCTGCATCTTGACTGTTGTCGGTTAGAGCAATCATTTCATTTAAAATGCCAAACATGAATACCTGTTAAAGCCATCGCAGACACAGCCTAGCCGGCCAAACAAACAAATGCTATGCCATATATGCGCTGTTTATGGAGTTTTCGGTTACCTTTGTCTCGTGCATCAAGTTATGACCATTTTTTTGAAAAGCCGAGAAGGATGATTAATTTGAGACTAATAGTCATTCGAAATTTCACTTATGAGATAATTAGTACACTGCAAAAGGGGAATCAGCATATAAATAAATGCTCCTAAGTCCCCAAGTAACATTAGTCGGGTTGAAGCACATATTACACACAAGACTGACAAGACCGAAAACCACATCAGTTTGTTGCATCTAGAATCTAGATGACCTGAATATCTGCAAGGGTAGAACTAAGAGCCAGAGGCCACTGTCACACCCTTTTTGGTCTCTGTAAAAGTCACGTAGAATGTAAGACAAGACCTTGTAACCAACCAATGTATGCTAACTCTCATGAACACATGATTTAAGAAAGGATATTGAAAACATGCTTAATATCTTGATTGGAACCACATATGAAGTGCACACGTGGTCCTCATTTCATGTTCGTCTTTCCCTTGAGAGTGGCTCCACACTACTGGTGCGAAAACAATCACAATAGAAAGTATAGATGTATAGGGGTGGCCCGGGTGGGGTGGGGGGAGCAATTAGGTTACATGCCTAATCACCTTGTCTGTTATCCTATCATGTAATGCCCTTATTGCATTTGTACTTTAAAAGTTATGCGTATGTTAGTAACATAACTTGTATATAGTAAGCAATGTTTCAAATTTCGTGAAATTTGACGAAATTTCGTTGAAATTTTCGGTTTCGTCACTCTACCGAAATCGAAATCTCGATATGGACCCTTCTTTCACAAATTTATGCCGAAATTGACGAAATTTCGTTGAAACTTAGACGGAATTTCGAAAATTGTTTCTTTTCTTCACCATCTCGAAACGAAATCGAAATCGAGATTTAAATCCTTGATAGTAAGACATATCTAATATGGAATTGTAAAAATATAAATATATTGTAACATGTACCATACCATGGCTTATATGTGTTCGTTTATATAGATTCATGTATATTTTTGTACATGGTATTTGTAATCTCTTTTGCGCTTTTTCTCTTTCTTCTGATCTATTTTTGGGATTATGTACATAATGTCAGTTCTTTTGATACATGTAATATTTTATGGAATTAATGCAAATATCTCTTGGTGACACTTATTGTTCTGTGGTTGATTATTAAATTGTGAATGTCATTCAAACACGAAAATTTCCTCATTTTCTGTAACCTAATGCAATCGATAACAACTGTGGTATTGCGAATGCTGTGTAAACGAGTAACCCAGATCCCGAGCATCACAGTAACAACTATCGATTTGTTGGATGTGGGGGCATGTAGTGCTAAGCCTGGCTCAATGACTACATAGATGACGTGAGGCTCCCGAGTCCACAATCCAATCTGCAACGCTGGCATGATAACATATTTTGGAACTAGAAGTTGTATCAAATGTACTGGATGTGCTTACAGTTGCTGCAGTGTCAGTGGGCTCTTGGCATGGTCCCAGTTTGGCCCATGGAGTGCCTATGAACTCTCAGTTTGGCAATGGGATCCCATACCTTTGGTCAGTGTGGACAACAAGGTTGTCCACTTGCTCAACAACTTGGGTAGACACATGATGACCTTGCTTCTGATAGCATGTCTCCTTAGTGTCACCATCCCAACTACAATAAGTTGCACTGAGGATGTGGTCTATTGGTTTCGGACGCCACGCCCCCTGAATGCGAAGAGCCCCTCTTCCTTGAGACGTCGCCATGATAGAGGTGGTACGAGATTCCAGGTTAGAAGAGATAGACAGACGACTCAGACGACTGTAAGCTTCCTCCGTGCAAGGAATAGAGGCTCCTCACAAACGTTGTGATCGAATATCTTCATATTTAGAATCGAGGCCAGTGAGAAACACCCAATCATGGTGCTTCTAGTGGGAGGGATATAGCTGTGAAGTTTTTTGAACATCCTCTCAAGTTCGAGTAAAACACATGAAGAGGATGACCGTTCTGTTTCATGTTGACGATGTTTACTATAACTGGAGCACCTTGGCCTCATTTCTCTATTGTGAGTATGTGATGGTCAATATGTCCCATATAGATATAGCAGTGGGTCAAGTGATGATGTCATTGGCTATTTCCTTGGTGAGGGTCTCGAAATGCCAAACACGTGCCCACATATTATTTTGTTTCCAAGAGGCATTGGCAACGGTCTTATCGATCGATTCATGCTCCGTCAAGATATACTCCTTATCTAGCTCTGCATGATGCTCATAAACTATGTCACCTATAACTCATAGTTCGTTTCATCCATTTTGATGATGATGAGACATGGGTCTTTGATTCCGTAATGAAGATGAGATGTCGATCTTTTGATCGACCATGATGGAGGAGGGGGTCACGAGAGGGATAAGAGTAGGTTGGATATGATGTCGATTACCCATTCATGCGTAACCTAGCGCATGACTGGGAAAATCGACACATGGCTCAGCATTGGGGGATGCAGAGTGAGGTAGCAAGCCTTAGTGGTGCGGCTTGCTGCAGAGGGCGGTGACAATGCTGTTGGAGATAGGCGGTGGTGTCGTTGGAGGGTTGCTAGGTGCAGTTGTTGGGGGGGGGGTGGATGCGAGTCACGCGACACACACAAAGAGAAAGAGGGTAGGATTCTGAGGGCAACCAAAGTTCCGTCTTAGGACCACAACTTTGATACTATGTGAAAGGAAATGAGTGAATTGTTTATTCCGAGTCCTTAAGGGTCATTTTTATTGTGAGGAAAGCCTAGGGCTACAAAGAGAGGCCATAGGCCGTACATATAGAGATACATATAAAAGTAAGTAGAGAAAGAAAAACAAGAATATTCTTTCAACAAAGGGTGATGGAGAAGACCTCTGGTGATTCAAATGCCTCAAAGATATCTAGAAGTGCCCCCTCTAGCAACGGCATGGAACACCATGTGATCTTCACACAGAAGAAGTATGAAAAAAGCGTAGGCCTATTGTGGTTTTAGTTGTTGGACCCACCTCACAAAACTTCCGCAACACCCATAGCCTAAGCAGTCACTTGTTAGGATGAAGAGCAGAGACACCCGAGGGTACCCTTGTCAAGCTCCCTTAGTGGTTGGATTTGCCAAACCTTGATATCTCATTCAATATAACGACGAAGGGGTGGTAGTGATACACTTCATCAACATGGTCCACCTTTCCTGGACGCCTTTTTGACGAAGTGAAAACCACAAAAGGACTAACTTGATAGGTCACATGCTTTGCTTAAGCAGCCTTCCACATGCCTGTCCATGTCCACAATTGTTCCCACATTGTCATTGTCTCTGATGCCACAAAGACTTTCAAGTATTGAGCATCTCATTCAAATGCAGGCTCAACCATGGAAATCATGTCCCCCAATCGTGTCACTAAGCTGGTTGGCCAGTTTCTATGAGGTAGTTAGCACCTTGGTTTCTATGAGGTAGTTAGCACCTTGGTTTCTACGAGGTAGTTAGCACGGAAAGTGCCGTGACCTTGTAATCCCTTATCAAACTACATTTCTTAGCTATGGCCAGTAATATCTGATCTTGGAAACACATACGATAGACTTTCATGACATTGTTATGACAATGTCCATTTGCAATTTCATTTTTTGAAAGATGTTCCATCTCGTCGATTACGTTGTTTGGAAAAGAAGAGTATACTGCTAAGCGGATTATATTTATAATATTTTTTAAAAATTCATAGTTGGCTAATCAACTTTGGTTAATCAACTTTGATTAATCAACCTGGCAATTCTCTTCGTGCTTTAATATGATAGAAAATCTTTCCCTGCCATAGTGCTAATTGGTTCAATTGCATTATAATATTCACACTTATAGGGTGCGTCTGGTTAGCGGGTTAATGCGGGTTAAACAGGTAGAGGGTAACCATTTTTGGATTTTGGTGTTTGGATAGAGGGTTAAACTAGGGGTGGGTTAGAAGTGGGTTTGAGGTGATATGATTGTATTGAAGTTTGTAAAAGTGAGTAATTATTGTGATGTGATTGTATTGAAGTTTGGAAAAGTGAGTAGAAGTGGAGTAGTTTATAATTTTTATATGATATGATGGTATAATATTATTATTTTTTGATAAGATTGATGATGTAAAATTGATTTTTTAATTTTTTTTAAAAAGGAATAAAGTGGGACCCACATGAGAGAGAGGGTAGGGTGGGTTAAGGGGGGTAAACTCCCCAAAGGGGAGTTTAAGCCCCTTGTCGAATGACACCATAGAGAATAACAGATTATGGATAATTTGTTATCCTATGTCATTACTGGTTTCACATTCAATGCCTTCTACGGTTTAATGACGCTCATTGCATTCTATGGAGAGGTTTTGTTCAATGTTTTCATTTCTTCACTGAGTCACCCAAGGAGAAATCAGTGTTTAAACTGTTGTTTTTCTACCTTATGGACGTGATTATTGCCTTTATGTCAAGTTGATTGGATTATCATCTCTTTAGACAAAGCCAATAACCACATCTATAACATAGTAATACATAATTGCATTCCCCTTATGGATAATTGAGTTATAATACTGTCATGAAGTGGCATGATCGTTCTGCTAGTTGCGTTTTACGGGGTTTACTTCACTTCTTGGGAAGAGACAACATATTGTCGTCTATACAAATTCCACCACCATCATTGTTGAGATAAAATATATCTCTTTGTCTATTTTATATGTTATGCTTTCTCTGGGGTACTTATCATGTAATTAAACCCAAGGGCTTTTCTCCTATATAAGAGAGCCTGGGTCTATTCTAATTATATGATTTATTTCTTTCTCCCAACATGGTATTAGAGCAACGGTCCTAGACCAGGGTTCCCCTATCCCACCCCAAAACCCTACCGCCCCGCCCCGCCGCCTCCTCGGGCCAGCGACCTCCCGCGCATTGCGAGACCCCATATGCCGCCTCGTACGCCCCCTCCCAGGCCCTCAGCGCCGCGCGGGGGGGCCCAGCCCCCCCCCCCCCCCCCCCCCCCCCAAGCACCTTCCTGTGCCACCGATGGGTGCTCCTGCACCTCCTGCCGTCGAGAAAGGTGCCCCACCACGTCGTCTGGGGCACAAGGAGACTTTTCGTGTTGATCAGAGATCTGATCTGCCTTGCAGTTCATGATATTGTCTGATTTCTATCGTGTGGTGTGGCTCTAAACCTCGGACGGAGGCCTAGGGATGGTTGTATGAGTCTACATATACAAACTAATCCCTTCTATGGTTATGTAGACACATTTTTACCTTGTTTTACTCCTCGGTGTTCCGCGTTTCGGCTTCTTGGTAAGATGTCAGAGAACAAGGGTGACGTTTTCTTCTCTTCCTGTGCCTTCAAGGGCCCTGCACCGATTGTGATGATATACGGGACCAACAACGAGTTATGGTCCATGCAGTTTCGTACCCTAATGTAGTGTCATAACAAGGAGCACATTCTGACTGATTCAGAGCTGACGGACAAGACTGGGGCCAACTGCATCATGGAAGCAGGACGATGCCTATGCTCGTATTTGGCTCTCTGGGACGCTTACCACGGAGATTGCTAATGACATTGTTAATCATCCGACTGCAAAGGCTATGTGGGATATATTTGCAGACACATACGTGCATGCCGAAAATGAGAACAAGATTCTTCAACTGCAGTTCGATATTTTCTCGACCAAACAGAATAGTCGACCGCTCCACGCACACTTCTCTCATCTGAGAGGCATGTTTGAGCGACTACACAGCTTCATGCCGATTACCACCAGCACTGAACAACATGCATATCGGAATGCCACTATGACATGAGTTTTCTTGTCCTCTCTTGACTCAGAGTACGATGCCGTCGTACTCAACTTCTGATTGGAAAGACGATACCGCCGATGAAGGAAGTCTACAAGCGCTTGAGAAGGATTACTACCACATTCACTACTACGGTCCAGATGACTCCTTCTGCGATGACAACTACTCGTGGCAGAGGGGGGTCGTCCCGATTTCGTGGCCGTGGACCTCGAGGTCGAGGAGGCGGCCGCCATCGTGATCCCTGTTCCCATTGCCATCGTCCTGGTCACTCTGAGGAGATATGCTTTCAAAAGCACGGATACTAACGTCTGCACGTGTTGCTGAGCAGACTGAGCTTTCTAGTGCACCTACTCCAGATCTACGTTTCGATGATACTGCTTCCAAGCTTCAAGACATGATGAGCACTCCTACGACTCTTACTCCAGGTTCAACATATGCCACAACCGCTTCCAGAGCATCATCCAGTTCATCAGGTACTCATTCCGCGTTTATATGTAGTGACAGTTCAGATTTGACCTATTGGATTATGGATTCTGGAGCGTTACATCATATGTGTGGAGACTGGACGCAGTTCAGTATATACATATCTATCACACCTGGCAGATCCGTGGTTATTGCCAATGAGGCTCGTCTAGCCATTTTTGGTCACGGGGAGATTGTTCTAGCCCCCTCTATGCATCTTCAGAACGTCTTATATGCTCCAGACTTTTAGATGAATCTTTTGCCAATCAGTCAACTTACAAAAGATTTACATTGCCGTGCCATCTTTGATCCCTCTTCTTTTGTGTTTTAGGACATACTAACTGGCATGGTGAAGTGTCATGGCCGTGAGCAGAGAGGATTGTATAAGCTTGCCATACCTCCTTGTGCTGGAATTGCTATCATTCCTTCCAGATCTGTTTCTCCTTTCACGTGGCATCTTCGCTTTGGCCACCTTCTTCTCCAGAAGATGTGTCATGTGCTACCACATATATCTACTCGTACTACATTGGATTGTAAAGCCTGTCAGCTTGGGAAGCACCATCGCTCCTCTTTTCCGAGTCGTTCGAGTCGTCACAGTAGTCAGTCCTTTGAGTTATTCCATTTTGATATTTGGGGTCCTAGTCATGTTCCTGATCATCAGGGGCATCATTTTTATATGGTTGCCGCGGATGATTATTCTAGACTATCTTGGGTGTTCTTGTTAAAACATAAGTCTGAAGCAGGTGCTATCATTAAAACTTTTCTTATTGAAGTCAAAAATATATTCTTTGCTAATGTGAAATTCATTCGTACGGATAATGCTTTGGATTTTTCCACATTACATTTATCTGAATTTCTCAAGTCTCTTGAAATTGTTCATTAAACCTCTTGCAATTACACTTCTTAGCTGAACGGAGTGGTTGAACGCAAACATCATCACCTTCTCGATGTCACAAGAACATTATTGATCCAGAGTCGTACCCCTCATTCTTTCTGGGGGGACGTTGTTTTCACTGCTTGTTACTTGGTGAACCGCATGCCGTCAACCATGCTTGGAGAGAAGGTTACCTTCTCGATTGCATTTTCCGAGAAGCAACTATTCTCTCTCACTCCCAGAGTCTTTGGATCTGTGGCCTTTGTCCACAATTTCACTCCTGGTCGTGACAAGCTCTCGCCTAGAGCTATTAAATGTGTTTTTGTGGGTTATTCTCATATCCAAAAAAGGTATAGATGTTTTGATCATGTATGCCGAAGATATTATGTGAGTGCTGACGTTATTTTCTTTGAGTCGATTATGTATTTCTCTCCTACAGGTGGTATGTTATCCAATATTACTTCTGGGGAAGATATTGTTCCTCCACCTCCGTCTCCTCCACCATATGAACCCCATGCTGCACCTCAACCTTCCCCACCTCCACCACCGCCACCGCCTCCACCTTCGTCTACTTAGTCAAAGTTCTTACCCCTTGTTTACACTCGCAGGTGTTCTACTCGCCCCTCTGCTCATGCGTCGTCCACATCATCCACCACGCCTCAGGTATGTCATGATAACATTGTTTCTACTGATGGCACTGGAGTTTTGCATGATACACAGGATGAGTTGACTCCAGCTGTCAGAATGGATGATGATCTGGAGATTCCTATTGCCCTAAGGAAGCCTCGTCGCCAGTGTACCACGTATCCTCTTGCTGCACATGTTACTTTGGATCATCATTTAGATGAGTACAGGAAGCTTGTAGCGGGACTCTCTGCTGTTACTGTCCCACGTACATATCAGGAGGCGCTACATGGACAGTAGGTGGTGACTTGCAATGGAAGAGGAGATGGCTGCTTTGAGGTCACGCGGGATGTGGGGCATTGTTTCTGCTCCATAAGGTACCTCTGTTGTAAGTTGCAAATGGATATTTACAGTCAAGCAAAGGGCATATGGCAGTGTGGATCGCTACAAGGCAAGACTTGTGGCACGTGGATTCACCCAAACCTATGGGGTGGATTATCAGGATATTTTTTCTCCTGTGGTCATACATTTGACAATGCGCATTATTCTTTCCGTTGCAGTTTCACGGGACTGGCCTTTGTACCAGCTTGATGTGAAGAGCGCCTTTCTCTACGGGGATCTTTAGGAGGAAGCTTACATGCAGCAACCATCGGGGTTTGCTACCGAGGAGGAGTTGCAGAAGGTGTGCAGGCTCCACAAGGCGATTTATGGCCCGAAGTAGAGTCCGAGAGCTTGGTACCAGAAGCTATCGGAGTTGATAGAGCACCAGGGGTTTGTGCGATCTACTGCAGACCACTCACTTTTTGTTCAGAGGACACTGAGAGGTACTGTTGCCATTCTTGTTTATGTGGATGACATTATTGTTACAGGGGATGATGACCAATGTATTTAGACTGCCAAGGAGTTCCTAGGTCAACAATTTGTGACTAAGGACATTGGTTCTCTTCGATACTTCCTTGGGTTGGAGTTCGCCAGGACTCAGCGTGGTCTGGTTATGACCCAGAGGAAGTTTGTGATGGATTTTCTTTCTGAGACGTGTATGACAGGATGCAAGCCTGCTACTACTCCTATGGATCCGAGTATGAGATTATATGATGATGACACTGAAGAGGTAGATAGCAGGAGATATAGAGAACTGGTTGGGAAGCTTTTATATGCCACTATCACCAGGCCGGATATAATGTTTGCAGTAAGCAAAGTTAGCCAATTCATGAAGCTACCCAGAAAGGTGCATATGGATGCTGTCTATATGATATTGAGATATTTGAAGAACTCACCTGGCTCGGGTCTTATATTCAGCAGGGATGCATTTCTTGAGGTGACAGCTTGCGCAAATGCTGACTATGCGGGTTGTCCCATGGACAGAAAGTCTACTTCGGGCTTTGCTGTGTTTGTCGGGAGCTCACTTGTCTCATGGAAAAGCAAGAAGCAGACAATGGTGGCTAGATCTAGTGCAGAATCTGAATACAAGGCCATGGCACAAGGGAGTGCAGAGATGATGTGGGTTAGATTGGTATTGACTGACCTTACCATTGAGATTCCTCTTCCTATGCAGCTTTTATGTGATAATCAAGCTGCACTATTTATTGTCAATAATTCTGCGTTTCATGAACGGCCAAAGCATATAGAGGTAGATTGTCATTACACTGGAGACATGATCCAGAAAGGTCTCGTATCCACCTCTCATGTTTCCACAGGAGATTAGAAGGCTGACATCTTCACCAAGGCTCTAGCTAGAGGTCCATTTCAGAGGTCTTGCTCCAAGCTGAGCATGATATATATATATATATATATATAGAGAGAGAGAGAGAGAGAGAGAGGAGAGTAATGGGGCTGCCCCCTTGGAGCAGCCACCATGGCTGCCCCCGCGCCATTTTCGGCGTTTTTTTTTGTTTTTTATTTTGAAAATTATCGCCATGTATATTCATCCCTATATCCCTCCTATATGCCTTTCGAATTTCGTCAGAAACAGAGATTCCTACGGCCTCCATCCAGGCAATCATTTTTTAACGGTCGCGGAATTTTTTAAACCGACACTATCTCGATGGAGGCCGTAGGAGTCTGTTTCTGACGAAATTCGAATGGCATATAGGAGGGATATAGGGATGAATATACATGGCGATATTTTTCAAAAAAAATTAAAAAAACCGAAAATAGGGGACGGGGCAGCCCCATTAAATCCATATATATATATATGCGCTCCAGCTTAAGGGGGAGGGTTGAGATAAATATTATATGTCATGTTTTCTCTGGGTACTTATCATGTAATTAACCCAATAGCTTTTCTCCTATATAAGAGAGCCCTCGGTCATATGATTTATTTTTTTCTCCCAACACATGCGCTTTTATTGCAGAGAAAACAGAATTGCAATACCTTGTTCATTTATGACCAAGCACTATGCAAACTAGACTTTAATGAAATAGAATTTTCCAACTGCTTAGATATGAATGAACTTCAAGAAAGAGGAGAAATTTCAATAGCCATGGTCAACCTTTTGAGCAAGTAGCTGTTTTTTTGGATACCGTTGCATGTTCAATATCATTTCTCTTCCCATGGAATTTTAGTTCACGTAGCTGAGGTAACATTTTGTGCACAGTTCATTCTTTCTGATCTAGTTCTATATTGCAGTTTCTGAAATTTTCAATAGAATGGCGATGATAGATGAGCCGCTATATCCTATAGCAATTTTAATAGACGAGCTTAAAAATGAAGATATCCAGCTGCGATTGAACTCCATCAGAAGGCTTTCAACTATTGCAAGAGCACTTGGTGAAGAAAGAACTAGAAGAGAGTTGATACCTTTCCTCAGTGAGAATAATGATGATGATGATGAGGTGCTTCTTGCAATGGCTGAGGAATTAGGTGTTTTTATACCATATGTCGGGGGCGTAGATTATGCTCATGTACTGCTTCCTCCACTTGAAACACTGTGCACTGTGGAGGAAACTTGCGTGCGAGAGAAAGCCGTGGAATCTTTATGTCGCATTGGGGCCCAGATGAAGGAGGCTGATCTAGTGGACTGGTTCATACCTCTTGTCAAGGTATAAAAGTTCATTGCTTGTTTTACATCATATGACATGTAGGGCATTAGTGATGCAGTCTCTCATCTCTTCATCATATTTTCCCCCTGTTACATACATGAGTTTATGTAAGCATATACATATATCTGTGCGCATGCACATACAGAGAGAACAAAACCCGAAATGTTCATATAAGGTTTCGGAAACCCAATAGCGATGTTGATATTGTCTTGGTTTGGTCTTGTCTTCAGAGGTTAGCTGCTGGTGAGTGGTTCACTGCTAGAGTTTCTTCTTGTGGGCTATTTCATATTGTCTACCCAAGTGCGACAGAGTTACTTAAAACCGAATTGAGGGCTACATATAACCAATTATGCCAAGATGACATGCCAATGGTGAGGAGATCGGCTGCAACAAACTTGGGCAAATTTGCTGCTACAGTTGAATCAAACCATCTAAAAACAGATATCATGTCTATTTTTGAGTATCTAACCCAGGATGGTATGCCATTTTTCGATTTTTTTTTTTAAAATTTTGTACCTTGTTGAATTGCAAACATCTCTATGCATTTTGTTGTTTTATGCTGAACAATCCTTGACACAATCTGTTGCTGGGTTTTTATTTGCATTTTTTAAGACTTGCATGCTTTACATTATATATTTATCTACAAAATCTATATATTAATTGCATAAAAATGCCGATCTAGTGTTTTCTGGAAAAGTTATCTTAAATATTTTCTAATAGAAATTTAAGAGAATGAAAACGTTTGTGATAATTCTATAGTTGATTGAGGATGTATTTGAGAATTATGCTTGCAAACTTTATTGATGCAATCCATTTTCATATTTCCCAGGGAGTCAATATATAATTCAGGTCAAAATTGAGTGTATAATTGATCAATAGTTTCTGGATTCGTTTAAGCAATCTGGTGGTTTAGTGTGCCTTTCGACTAAAAGCTAGAGTTTAAATTGTAAGTATCTTGACAAAACGGATTTAGGATATATTTTTAATTATCATAAATCAAACACTTGTTAAATTTCAACTTCTTGATGATAGCTGCACATTGAGGGAATTAAGTAGTAAGTGAAATCGTAGTCTGAAAAATTAATTGAAAATTTTCTGTTGAATGAGATATATTATTGTAGTCATAATATTTCAAAATTTGATGCTAAAAATGGATGCCTGGTATATTTACTTCAGTTGTTGATTGAGTCTTGTTAATAATTTGGTTAAATGAATACTTGCCATTGTGTAGAAGTAACTATTAATGTACCTGTTTATGCATTTTTATATGTGAGATTACTTGTAATTGAGGGCCGTGCATTTGCATAAGCTGGTCAACTGATAATTAGGTTTAGTGCTAAATTATGGGGAGTTCTCGTGTATATGTTGGTCGGATTATAACTGGATGATGAGTCATACTGCGCAGAGGAACATGTTACAACACACGTTTGCTTATAGAATACCGAGAATGAGAGACACGATGCTTCTTTTCTGGTATTCAATCAACAATAGACAAGTTGAGCTCAAGGGTCGTACCATAACGGTGTTGGTCTCCATGTCACTATTGTATTATATGGAAAGTCGTGAAAATGAGAAGTTCCATCCATCATGGCCCTAGAGCTCTCTCATATAGGAGAAAAGCTCTATGAGAAAATTACATAAAGTAGACAAAAGAAATAGAGAAATATAAACCGATTGCGCTTTCCAATGCTCTGTATCTTATTGTGGCGAAGGTTTTCGCTATCATGCTTAGCAGGGTGCTTAAGCACATTATCTCCCCTTCCAGTCGGCTTTCGTTCCTGGGAGACAGATTGCGGACTGTTTGGTTATGGCTTCTGAGATTGACAATGATTGGAAGAGATGCAAGGTGAAGGCTTTACTGTGGAAGATCGATTTTGCGAAGGCTTATGACAATTTGGACTGGCGCTTTCTTTGGTCGGCCTTACATAAGAGAGGTTTTCCGGAGATCTGGATTTCTTGGATGAAGCGCTTTGTGACCACAGCTTCTTTAGCGGTTTTGGTGAATGAGGGTGGTTTCTTCCAACCCCGACGGGGGGTCAGACAGGGGTGCCCTCTGGCATCGTCGCTGTTAGTCATTGCCTCAGATGTTGTAGCCTGTATGGTGGACCGGGTCCAGAACGGAGGGCTCACAAGAGGATATTCGAGGGAAGGGCTGCATATCCCTCTTCTTCAGTACGTCGACGACACCGTCTTCTTCATTGAGGGTGGCTGGGAGGAGGTTGGTGGTATGGCGACGACTCTAGAGCTGTTTGGGGAGATTTCTGGTCTGCCCCTGAACCAGGACAAATCTACTTTTGTTCCTTTTGCCTTTTTTGAGGCTGAGGCGTGCATCTGTGGTTCGGTGTTGTGCAGGGAATGTGGTTCCCTCCCTCTGCGATATTTGGGTCTTCCACTGATTGTCGGCCATGTCAGGTTGGCGGATTGGTTACCAGTAGTGGAGAAGCTCGAGAAGAAGCTTTCAGGCTGGAAATCTACTATCCTCTCTAAGGGGGGCGTCTGTTGTTGTTAAAGGCGGTTCTGTCTGCCATTCCGGTGTTCTTCATGTCTACTCGCCTGATGCCCGTGGGGATTAGGAAGCGTCTTGAGAGAATTATGCGGAGATTTCTGTGGGGCCGTAGCGACCATGACATGCGTGGTAGGTATGCACCTTGTTGATTGGGAGACTGTCACTCTCTCAAAGGCGGAGGGCGGCCTTGGTATTAGGCGTCTGGATTCGACGAATGAGGCCTTGTTGCTGAAGTAGGTTAGCAGACCGTGGGGGAGCGAAGACGATGTCTGCTGTACTCTAGTTCACCGGATCTATTCCATCTCTTGCTCGTCCCCGTTGTCCGCTACCCCGGGGTTCTGCCCTCTCCCTTCTGGAAGAGAATACTTTCAGTTCTTCCGCGCTTCCACGAACTTTTTCGACATGTTTTGGGTAATGTTGTGTCCTTTGCCTTTTGGATGGATGACTGGTCGGACGACGATTCACTCGGGAACCGTTATCCTCGACTTTTTGCTTTGGCTAGTGACAGAGAGGTGCAGGTGGCTGACTGTTGGTGTGACGGAAACTGGATGCCGCTTTTTCGGGCCAACTTTTTGGATCAACGCCTTGAAGATTTTCTCCTATTGTTTGACTCCTTACGGTGTTCTTGCTGTCAATCGGCGAAGCGTGATCATTGGGTGTAGAGAGGTAGCTCTTTCTTAGTGAAGAAGGCTTACGGGGCCATTTGCAGACCGCTACCCTGAGAGGGTGAGCTTCTTCCTCTGGTTGCTAAGGTGGAAGAGAGTTATCACGAGAGATCGTTGCGACAGAATCTTTGTGGTGATTTCGGACACTTGCATTCTTTGTGGATCAGGGATTGAATCAGTGGAACATTTTTTTCAACTGCCAGTGTACGCCGCCTATCTGGTCCGATCCTGACCTATATTGGGTATGTGTGAGGAACCTTGCCTCTTTCTGGAGCTCCCTTCTGGTGGCGTGGCAACATCCCAGGACAGTACTGTTTCGTCCGTTGGCCCTTCTGTGGGCGATTTGGTTGGCCAGGAACACCCTTCTTTTCTCTGGCCAAAGATTCTACAGGGAAATGTATGCGTACAATCAAGGGGTCTTGTGGAGTCATGGATTTTGTAATAACTTAGCTTGTAACTGTTTTAACTTTTGATTAATAAAATCTTGGGGCGGACACTGCGCGTGTTTCCCCCTCACCCAGACTTCAAAAATAATAATAATAGAGAAATATAGAATAGAGACAGAGAGATATAAGTATCTCATCACTCCCCCTGAAGTTGGAGCATATATATCTATCATGCTAAGCTTGGAACATCAACGGTAAAAAAGACCCCTCGCAAGAGTTTTGGTTAACATATCTGCAATCTGATCACCTGAGGCAATATGAGAGGTGGAGATAAGTTCCTTCTGAAAAAAGTCACGGGTGTAATGATAGTCAACTTCAATGTGCTTTGTCCTTTCATGGAAGGCTGGATTATTAGCTATGAATAGAGCTGCTTGATTATCACATTTGAGGTGTGTTGAATGTGAAAATAAAAGTTGTATTCCATCTACTCTAGAGCTCTCATATATAGGAGAAAAGCTCAAAGGGTAAATTACATAACATGACTAGAGAAATAAACAATATAAATAAAGACGGCAAAATGTAAGAATCTTAACACTCCCCCTCAAGCTGGAGCATATATATATATCTATCATGCTCAGCTTGGAACAACAATGATGAAATGGACTTCTTGCAAGAGCTTTGGTAAACATGTCTGCAATCTGATCACCTGAAGCAACGTAAGACGTCGAAATAAGCTTCTTTTGGATCAAATCACGAGTGTAGTGACAGTCTACTTCATTGTGCTTTGTTCTCTCATGAATTGCTGGATTATTAGATATGAACAAGGCTGCTTGATTATCACATTTGAGATGCATAGGAAGAGGCACCTCAATAGTTAGGTCAGTCAGGACAGACTTGACCCACATCATTTCTGTACTCCCTTGGGCCATGGCCTTATATTCTGATTCAACGTTAGATCGAGCAACGACAGTTTGTTTCTTACTTTTTCATGAAACCAATGAGCTACCAACAAACACAATGAAGCCTGAAGTGGACTTCCCGTCTTTGGGACACCCAGCATAATCTGCATATGCACACCCAATAACTGTGAGAGACGTATCTCTTCTAAAAAGAAGACCTGCACGTGGAGATGACTTCAGATATCTCAAGATCATGCAAACTGCATCCATGTGTGCCTGCTTGGGTTGCTCCATAAACTGGCTTACTCTACTCACAACGAATGATATATCAGGTCTGGTAATAGTAACGTATAATAGCTTCCCTACCAGCTCTCTGTATCGTCTCTTGTCCGCCTCCTCAGAGTCATCATTATAGAGCCTAACATTAGGATCCATTGGTGCAGTAGCTGGTCTACATCCTGTCATGCTTGTCTCAGATAGAAGATCAGTAACATACTTCCTTTGCGTCATAACCATACCCTGCTGATTTCGTGAAAACTCCAAGCCAAGGAATTAACGAAGCGTGCCAAGGTCCTTGGTAACAAACTGTTGTCCAAGGAAATCCTTACTTGCTTGAATGCTCTGTTCATCGCTGCCAGTGACAACATTGTCATCAACATAAACCAAAACAACTACTATACCTCTTTGGTTTCTCTTAACAACAAGAGAATGATCTGTAGTGGATCTGACGAACCCCTTCTGTTCAATCAACTCTGAGAGCTTTTGAAACCAAGCCCTCGAACTCTGCTTAAGGCCATATATAGCCTTATGAAGACGGCACACCTTACTGGACTCCCCCTCAACAACAAACCTATTAGCCCGAAAGCGCCATGAAGAGCAACAAAAGTCCACAGACCCCCCAATTGACACCAACGAGTAAAATCTCCATGTGCTTTGGGACCCCATAGTAGCAACAAAGAATGTGCTAACCTATTCTCAGGAGTAGAAACCGCAACAGTTAAGAAATTGCAGCGGCTGCTGCATGTAAACTTCCTCCTGCAGATCTCCATAAAAGAAAGCATTCTTGACATCTAATTGGAAAAGTGACCAATCATGAACCACAACAACAATAAGAATCCGCAGTGTAGAGTGACGTGCAACGAGAGAAAAAAATGTCATGATAATCCATGCCATAGGTTTGGGTGAACCCACGAGCAACCAATCTGGCCTTGTATCTGTCCAATGTACCATCGGCTCGATGCTTCATAGTAAACACCCACTTGCTGCCAACAACAGACGCACCTGGTGGAGCATGGTTAACACTCCATGTACGTCGAGACTGTAAAGCTGCCATCCCCTCCTCCATGGCTAGACGCCATTGACTGCTCTGTAGTGCCTCCTGATATGATCGTGGTATCTCCACGACAGACAATCCCACGACAAACCTCTGAAAATCCTTGGAAAGGCGTCCCAAGGAAACATGGGAACCAATAGGATGCATAATGCATGCCCGTTTCTGCCACCGTAGAGCAATAGGGACATCTAGATCCTCATTATTCGCAGAAGGAGTATCCTCCAAGATAGCCTACACCTCAAGCTGCATATGCAAATAACTAGTGCCATTAGAAGAACTCAATGGCTCAGAACATACCTTGGGCGTGCTGGATGGTGGAGGAGGCACATGTGTACGAGGTCGACACTGTTAAACCTGAGGGTAGAATGTAGGTGGTGGTGGAGGTGGTGGTGGTGTCGGAGGTGGAGTAGAATGTTGTGGCAATGATGGTGTAGTGGAGATCGGAGGTAGAGGCATATAGATCCCCTCTTCATCCTTTGAAGAAATAAGCTTATCACCTGTGGGACAGAAATACATAATGGACCCAAAGAAAGTAACATCTGCACTAACGTAGTATCTTCGCCGAACATGATCGAAGCAACGATATCCTTTTTGGGTCTTGGAATACCCAACAAACACACATTTGACTGCTTTCGGAGAGAGCTTGTCCAGATCAGGAGACATCTGATGAATAAAATCCACTGAACCGAACACACTAGGCATATGTGAGAAAAGATCTGTCTCGGGAAACACAATCAAGAACGAGATCTTCTCCCCTAAAACCGAAGAGGGCATACGATTTATCATTTAACAAGCAGTAAGAACCACATCCCCCCAATACGAATGTGGAGCACGGCTCTGAATCAAAAGAGTCCTGTTAACATCCAAAAGATGACGGTGTTTTCGCTCAGCTACCCCATTCTGTTGAGAAGTATGTACACAAGATATCTGATGCACAATACCATGGGACTTAAGGAATTGGGAAAGATGAGAACTGCAAAATTCTAGTATATTATCAGAACGTATAAACTTGACTTTTATAGAAAAAATGTTCTTTATTTCAATAACAAATGACTGAATAACAGGACTAGCATCGGACTTATTTTTAAGAAGAAAGACCCAGGACAATCTTGAAAACTCATCAACAACAACCAGATAAAACCTATGTCTCTGATGATCCGGGATACGATTGGGACCCCAAATGTTAAAATGAATTAACTCAAATAGACCATGACTACTCCGAAAAGTAGATCGATGATGCTTCCCAAGCTGGCATGCCTCGCACTGAAAGGTAGAGCGAGGAGAAATCCGTGGAAGAACGTGACACAACTTTTGCATAGAAAGATGGCCAAATCGAAGATGCCATATGTAGGGAGAAACATATCCAACATGAAGAGAAGAGACACCAACATAAGGAGATTGCACCAGTCTGTAGATACCCTCTTGCTTACGGCCAATTCCAATCACCCTGCTTGTGAGAATATCCTGAAACACAAGAGCAGATGGATTAAATATGGCACGACAGTGTAAATCCGTAGTGATTTGACTAATTGATAGTAAATTCATAGAAAACTCAGGAGTGTAGAGAACATTCTGAAGTCACATTGAGGGAGTCAACTGCACCTCCCCCTGACCGGTAGTAACTCTGCTATCACTACAGATCGTCTCGTATGGGACGGACGGAAATCACTTAATTGACTTCTGTCACCACAAAGATGATGAGATGCTCCTGAATCCATGATCCATTCTGATAAGTCTGCCTCGTAACAACTAGTAAAAGCATATGCTGTATCTGACGTGGATGCTGATGCTGAGGTAGCTACCTCTGCAGATCCCGAGGGAGAGCTTGTGGATCAAGAAGTAGGCATAATCTCTCTTAGCCGCGCCGCAAGTTCACCAAACCTTTGATCAAAGACATGTGAAGGACCCCCTGCCTGCTGAGTCTGCTCTGCAACACGAGCTGAAGCTGGGAACCCATGTTTGGAATAGCATGTTTCTTCAGAGTGACATGGTTTGTGACAGTAAGTACATGGCTGTCGAGGGGGGCGACTACCCCCTCCCCTGGCATGGCCACCTCGTCCTCGATATGGAGTAGGCCCCCTACCACGGGATGCTGCCATGGCTGAGGACGTCTGAGACAGTTGGGCTCCACCAGGAGATATGGAGAGCCTACTCAGCCTGCGATATGCCTCCTCCATAGGAGGTATGGTGGCATCAATAAGAATCTGTGATCTAGCTGCATCATACTCCTGATCAAGTGCCGCTAGAAAAACTCCCATCATCACTGAATCCCTATAAACCTTGAGTTTCTCTGGTGTGGCAGTCATGGGAATGTAACCCTGTAGCTTTCAAACATACCCCTTAGTTAAGTGTAAAGGGTATGAAGAGGACGACCATTCTGCTTCGAAGTGAAGTGTCGTGCTGAAGCTGTAGAACCTTCGACTCGTTCGTCGTCGGAGAATATGTAGCAACGAGAATGTCCCACATAGCCTTTGCCGTGGACTGACTCAGAATATCATTGGCTATCTCCGAGGATACTGTGCCAGATAGCCATACGCGTGCATATGCATCGTCTGTCTCCCATGAGGCATTGACCCCAATCTTGTCAATAGGTTCTCCTATGTGAGGATATGTACATTGCATCATGCTCATGAACTGCATGGCCCGCAGTTTATAGTTCATTCCATCCATCTTCATAATGGGTGTTGGACCTTTGAAGGCATCTAGAGATGGAACATCCGCTTTGTTGTCTGACATGATGACAACAATCTCTGAAGACTGGGGTTACAAACTAGACGAATAACGTTTACACAAACATATAGGAAGATGGTTGTGGGTGTAGACTCATACCACAACCCCTTCCCTTCTTCAAATGCTACTTGTACTCCGCCGCACTGCAAGCGTCACACAGGGACGTGTGGGCGAAAGACGCGTGAGATCAGGGCTGTGTGCGCGACGTGGAGACACAGAGAAGCAGAATCGCGCTCGTGATGCGTTGCTCGCGTGAGGCGTTGCGCGCGTGAGACGCGAGCGCGGGGCTACGCAGGGCTGGAGGCTGCGCACCGCGCGCGTGAGGCACAGGTGGCGCACCACTAGGGGCGACACACGACAGAAGGTGATGCCCGACAGGAGGCAGCGCTCGGCTAGGGGCGCCACTCGACTGAAGGTGGCGCGCGTGGTGTTTTGGTGGGGTTAGGCTCTAGGGCACAGGCTCCGGTCTAAGACCGTCGCTCTGTTACCATGTGGAATGTGAAAATAAAAGTTCTATTCCATCTAACCCTAGAGCTCTCGTATATAGGAGAAAATCTCAAAGGGTAAATTACATAAACATGACTAGAGAAATAAACAATATAAATAAGACTGACAAAACGTAAGAATCTTAACAAGGTGCATAAAAAGAGGCACCTCAATAGCTAGGTTAGTCAGGATAGACTTGACCCACATCATTTCAGTGCTCCCTTGGGCCATGGTCGTGTACTCTGATTTATCACTAGATCTAGCTACAACTGTCTATTTCTTACTTTTCCATGAAACCAACGAGCTATCAACAAACACTGTGAAATCTGAAGTAGACTTCCCGTCCATGGGGCACCCGGCGTAATCTGCATCTGCACATCCATTAACTGTGAGAGACGTATCTCGTCTAAATAAAAGGCATGCACCTGGAGAAGACTTCAGATATCTCAAAATCATGTTAACTGCATCCATGTGAGCCTGCCTGGGTTGCTCCATAAACTGGCTAACTCTGCTAACAACAAATGATATATTGGGCCTGATAATAGTAACATACAATAACTTTTCTACTAGCTCTCTGTATCGTCTCTTGTCCACCTCCTCGGAGTCATCATCATAGAGCCTAGCATTAGGATCCATTGGACTAGTAGCAAGTCTGCATCCTGTCATGCCTATCTCAGACAAGAGATCAGTGACATACTTCCTTTGCGTCATTATCATACCATGCCGATTCCTTGCAAACTCTAGGCCAAGAAAGTAATGCAGCTTGCCAAGGTCCTTGATCACAAACTACAGTCCAAGGAAATCCTTGGCTGCCTGAATGCGCTGTTCATCGCTGCGAGTAACAATAATGTCATCAACATAAACCAGAATAGCAACGGTTTCTCTCTGGGCTGTCCTAACAAAAAGAGAATGATCTGTTGTAGATCTGACAAACACCTTCTGTTCAATCAATTCTGAGAGCTTCTGAAACCAAGCCTTCTGACTCTACTTAAGATCATATATGGCCTTTTGTAGTCGGCACACCATGCTGGATTCCCCCTCAGCAGCTGCATGTAAACTTCCTCATGCAAGTCTCATACAAGAATGCATTATTGGCATCTAATTGGAAACCTCAATAACAACAATAAGAATCCGCAGAGTAGAGCAGTATTCAGGAAAGCGGTCGAGTAAACCGCATACTCGGTCGCATGCTCCGTGCTTGTATTCAGTAGCCTTGCTGCTCCGAATATGGTGAAATGACCATGTATGCGGGTTGACCTGCATATTTGGCCGAGTATACCCCCTATGCAGCTGCCTCCTCGTTCGCTTTTCTAATAAACATTTTTTTTTACCTAAATCCAAATAACCCCATCCACACAATAATATAAAACCGCATATTCCTCGCATAAAACCGCATACTATTCCTTATAAAATCGCATATTCCCTGTATACTCTCCCGACTAAGGATATTAACATAATATTAATTTTTTATTTATATTTTTTAATAATAAAATTGTCAAATCGTATAAAACCGCGTATTCCCGCATACTCTCCCACATACCGCATACTCTCTATACAGTGACCCTTCCGACTGAATACCGCATAGCGCCTTCCTGAACATTGGCATAGAGTGACGCGTAACTGGAGAGAAGGTATCTTGATTATCCATCCCATAGGTTTGGGTGAACCCTCGTGTAAACAATCTGGCCTTGTATCTGTTAATAGTTCCATCCGCTCGGTGTTTCACATTAAACACCCATTTGCTGCCAACTACAGATGCACTTGGAGGAGCCTGGACAACACATCCACGTCTGACGAGACTGTAAGGCGACCATCTCCTCCTCCATCGCCAGACGCCACTGACTATTCCGCAATGCCTCTTGATTGGACCGTGGTATCTCCACGGATGACATGCCCACAACAAATCTCTGAAAGTCCTCCGAAAGACATATCGGGGAAACATGGGAAGCAAGAGGATGCATAATGCATGCACACCTCTGCTTCCTAAGAGCAATATGTACATCCAAGTCCTCAGCCTCCTCATAAGGTATATCAACCAAGACATCTTGCTCAGACTGCACGCAAATCACCACTGCCATTAGTGGAACTCAAATGCTTAGAACATACCTTGGGCTAGCTGAATGACGGAGGAGGCATATGAGCATGAGGTCGATGCTGGTAAACCTACGAAAAGAAAGTAGGCATGGCTGGAGGTGGAGGAGGTAGTGGCGGTGACAGTGGCGGAGAAGGTGGTGGTGCTGGTGGAGATGATGGTGGTGTAGGGGATCCTGGAGTAAGATGAAATCGGAGGTAGAGGCATATAGACCTTCTCACAATTCTTTGAAGGAATAAGATTGTCACTTGTAGGAGAGAAATACATAATGGACTCAAAGAAGGTGACATCCACACTAACATAGTACCTTCATCGAACTTGGTCGAAGCAACGAGATCCCTTTTGGCAGAATATCCACCAACACACACTTGACATCTCTAGGAGAGAGCTTGTTAAGACCTGAAGACACCTGATGAACAAACACAAATGATCCGAAAACACGAGGCGTAAGAGAGAAAAGATCCGTCTTGAGAAACACAATCGAGAATGGGGTCTTGTCTCCCAGAACCGAAGAGGGCATACGATTTACTAGGTAACAAGCAGTTAGAACTGCGTCCCCCCAGTACGAATCAGGAGCATGACTCTGAATCAAAAGAGTCCTGCTAACGTAGAAAAGGTGATATTTTCGATCAGCCATCCCATTATGTTGAGAAGTATATACACAAGATGTCTAGTGCATAATACCATAGGATCTAAGAAATTGAGAAAGTTGAGTACTGCAAAATTCTAACGCATTATCTAAACGTATAAACTTGACTTTTGCTGAAAAGATATTCCTTATTTCATTAATAAATGACCGAATCACAGGACCAGCATCGGACTTGTTCTTAAGAAGAAAGACCCAAGACAATCGTGAACACTCATCAACTGCAACAAGATAAAACCTATGCTCCTGATGATCTGGGACACGACTTGGAACTCAAATATCAAAATGAATTAACTCAAACAGACTATGACTACTTCGACCCTAACGACTCTGGAATTTGGATCAATGATGCTTCCCAAGCTGACCGGCCTCGCACTGAAAGGTAGAACGCGGAGAAATATATGGAAGAACATGACAACTTTTGCGGAGGAAGATGACCAAGTCGAAGATGCCACATATAGGGATAAACAGATCTAGTGCGAAGAGAAGAAGCATCGACATAAGGAGATAGAACCAATCTGTAGAGACCTCCTTGCTCACGACCATATCCAATCATCTTACCCGTAAGAATGTCTTGAAACTCAAGAGCAGACGAGTCAAAAATGGCACGACAATGTAAATCCTTGGTGATTTGACTAATTGATAGTAAATTCATAGAAAATTTAGGAGCGTAAAGAACATTCTGAAGCCACATTGCAGAGTCAATTGCACCTCCCCCTGACAAGTAATGGGAGAGTGTGTCCCATCTGCTATCACTGCTGAGCATCCTGGATGAGTCAGACTGTAAGTACTAAACTGTCCTTTGTCACCATAGAGATGATGGGATGCTCCTGAATCCATAATCCATTCTGACAAATCTGCCTTGTAACCTCTAATAAAGGCATATGCTATACCTGATGTGGACGCTGACTCTAGGGCAACTACCTTTGAGGATCCTGAAGGAGAGATGGTTGGCCCAGGAGAAGACAATCTCCCTGAGCCGTGCCACAAGTTCATAAAATCTTTTTTTTTGAAGCCAAAAAAGGGGGAGACACTCGTAGGTGTTCACCCCAAAAATCTATTAAAAAGGAGAAATAAAAACGGCTACAAAGAGACGCTCTAGGCGAGTCACGAGTTTAACAAACCCGACACACGAGTACAAACATTTTCCTTGTAAAATCTATGATTAGAGAACAACAACGCATTCCTAGCCAGCGAAACGGACCAAATCATCGCGAGCGGCCGAAGCAACTCCCTCCTCGACCGATGCCTGGTCGTAACCAAGCCTCCGCAAAAAGCCCCAACGCTCGCCCTGCTCACCCAACCCAAGTCTGGATCATCCCAAATAGGTATCACAGTCGGACAGGAGCAAAAAAGATGCTCCAATGTCTCGATCCCATCACTACACAACCAACACCTATCAGAGACCACGCCTAGAAGCCTAGCACAACAGTCCCACGTCATCAACCTCTTCCTCCTGAACAACCAAATGAAGAAGGCGACCCTCGTAGGAAGACCCAGTCCCCAGAAGAAATCGCAGCATGTAACCGACTCTTTCAAGTTCATCAAATCTTTGATCAGAAACATATGATGGACTTCCAACTTGCTGAGTCTGCTCTGCAACTCGAGCTGAAGCAGGAAACCCATGCTTATAGTAGCATGTCTCATATGAGTTTCCTGACCTGTGGCTGTAGGTGCACGACTGACGGGGTCGACCACCTTCTCCTCTGCCACGGTCCCCCCCAGCATGATATGGTGTAGAGCTCCCCCTACCACGAGATGCGACCATAGCTGAAGATGTCTGAGATTGCGGGGTTCCACCAGTAGAGGATATGGAGAGCCTACTCCATCCGCGATATGCCTCCTCCATTGGAGGTATGGTGGCATCAGTAAGGATCTGGGCTCGAGCAACGTCTTACTCAGGATCAAGAGCTGCTAGAAAGACCCCAGTCATCATAGAGTCTCTGTATGCCTTGAGCTGCTCTGGCATAGCAGTCAAGGGAATGTAACCATTGAACTTCTCAAACATATCCTTTAAAGAAGTGTAGAGGGTATAGAGGGGGCGACCATTCTGCTTCGGTGTGAAGATATCCTGATGGAGCTCCAGTATCTTCGATTCGTTCTTCTTCGAAGAATATATAGCAGCGGGAGTGTCCCACATAGCCTTTGTAGTAGGCTAACTAAACATATCATTAGTTAAACCCAAGAACAAACCTAACCAGGGACAACAACATCGACGGGCAGGAGCAACCGACGGTGGCTGGAGCAGACGGCGGCGGGTATGGCGAGTGGCCAGCTGCAGCAGGGATGGCGGCGACCGGTAGCAGCCACTACCGGCGGCTGGTACTGTGTGGCAGCCCACGGCCATCGGAGCACTCGGCGGCGACGATGGCGACGCCCTGGAGATGGGCGGCATGGATGCGTGTTAGGGTTTTGGTGGGGCGGGGCTCTAGGGCACAGGCTCCGGTCTTGGTCCGTCGCTCTGATACCATGTGGGAAGTCGTGAAAATGAAAAAGTTTCATTCGTCATAGCTCTCTTATATAGGAGAAAAGCTCCATGGGGAAAGTACATAAAGTAGACATGAGAAATAAAGAAATATAGAATAAAGATGTCAACATATTCAAATCATTTCGATGAAATAAAAGATATAAACTTATTAATGACTCGATTTTATCAATGACTCGATTCTCACTTGTTTCTTTTTCTGTCACCATTACGCCATTTCTTTTGACCAGTTTATTGTTTATAATCTTCATCCGTCACACTGTAGGCTTATTTCTGCATTTGAAGTCCACCATTTCTTCTCATGGAACAACCGTGTTTTCTCTTACATTTCTATATCATTTGGGAACCTTATCTACAATTGTCTCTAGATGCTGTCAGATATGCATTATGCTTTTGGGATGATCACTAACCTCTAATCATCATCTTTTGGCTTTTTGAAAACAGTGCTTCTTGCTGAATGCCATTGAACCTGGTCCAATCCCTTGCTGTCTTCCCTCTCCCGACCATCTTCGCCCCCTCTAGCATTTTATGCGCCTTTTTTAATTGCTTGTCTTGCATCATGAAACTACCTTTTGTATATGCTTTTTCAAATAGAACTTTCGCACATGCTTTTTTTCTATTTTATTTGGATCAGTTTTTTTTACTTTAGACTGCGATTGCACTTTTTCCTTTCAAGTGATATGTATGTGTGTATATAGATAATTTGAAATGCTTCATGTTCATAGTTTGATATTGCAACATTCACTATCGCATTATTATCTGTTATTGTTAATAGAAATTCCAATTAAAACTTGTTGAGAGATATGTTTATCTCTGTCTATTTTATATATTTTCTTTTCTTATTGTATATATTATGTAATTTGCCCAACATAGTTTCTCCTATCTATATGAGAGAACAATAGGGCCTCATAAACAATCAATTCAGTATTCTCTTTCCACATGTTATAAGAACGTCAATCCTAGATCAGACTTCTCATACCTCTCAACCTAACCACATCCGCCACCCACCAAATCTCGTCACCTCCATCAGCTCCGGGAGCCTCGTTGCTGCCGTCGGCTCCAGAGAACCTTGTCGCCGAGTACGAGGCCCCATCCTCCTCTTGTCACAACATCAACCAATGCTTCCAGGGCCCCTCTTTTGCCAATAGGTGGTGCCCTCTCGTTGCTGGGGCTACTTCTCTTGGCCTAGGGTCCACAACGACACCACCTTCATCGCCTATGGACCCCAACTTCCCCATCATCACTGCTTTAGGGCCTCCTCGCATGCCCCTAGGCTAGAACCCAACAATAGTCCCTCCTGTGGCCTAGGTTCTAGGATCATCTCTCTCCTCTCCTCATCATTGTTTCAGCACCCTAGGAATTTTTACATTCCAATTTTCGTCGGAAATCAGATGATTTCAGATCAATAAATCATCCATCCGGCCCTAGCGTAGGCACATAGTTGAAGGGGATGGTAAACCATTCCTATATGATTGTGTAGACACCTTTGGACTAGTCTACCACCACAGTTATGCTCTTTTCCGATCTCTCTATCATCATGTTAGAAATCAAGGACGAGTTTACCTCTGCGGTACTTTCAAGGGCCCGATGCCCATCGTAGAGATGGATGTGTCATGTCATCGATTATAAGTAGTGTTCCATGCAGTTTGTGACCCTGATGCAATGCAATAACAAGGAGCACATTCTGAAGCAGACGGAAACGATCGACAAGATTGGGACATATGCTTCATGGAAGCAGGATGACACGTACGCGTGTGTTTGGTTCTCAAGGACTCTCGCCATGGGGATAGTCAATGATATTTTACATCAACCCACTGCCAAAGTAATGTGGGGATATCCTTGTCGTCTCTATGGTCAGGCGAAGAATGAGAATAAGATTCTCCAGTTACAGTTTGATATCTTCATGACTGGGCAAAATGGTCATCTTTTGCACATGTTCTATTCTTCGCTTTGAGGCATGTTCGAGAAGCCGCACGACTTCATGCCTGTGGCCACATCTACCTAGCAACATCTGATGTACAGGAACACCACGATAGTTGGTGTTTGTTGGCTGCCCTAGACCCTAAGTATGAGGCAGCACACACACGGCTCTTCGCTGGCGCAACTATATCTCTGATGGAGGAGGCTTACATCCGTCTTAACAAGATCATAGTTCCATCCACTGCCACCTTATAGATCTCCTCAACGATGGTCGAAACTTGCGGTAGAGGAGGTCCTCAATTCAGAGGGCATGGTGCCTGCGGCAAAGGAGGTGGACGTCAACGTGGTTAATGCACTTGCTGTCATCAACCTTGTCATCCGCAGGAGACTTGCTTCCTGAAGAGTGGTTGCCTCCTGATGCATACGAGAAAACGAGAAGGGATACGAAGAGAGAAGATCGCGATGCGCTTCACGTGGTTGAGAGAGGAACATGATGGGAGGAGAAACCCTCGAATTTGGGGGAAAGGTAGGATAATGGTGGAGGCTCTATCAAAATCAAAACTATCAAATTTTAATTCATAACATCATCTGCCTTATAATGGGACTAGTGCCCCCTTTATATATTGAGGGGGTCTAATTACAAAATTGGTAATCGAATAAAATATCAACTAAATAAAATCTTAATTGGACTCTAATTGACTCACTAATTAAATTAATCTACCACAAATATTAAGATTACAATCAATCTCAATTTATTTAATGTAAATAAAATTAACCAACCAACTAATATCTGACAAAAAAATTCTAGTTTAAATAATCCCCAAATTTCATGATGGATTCAATCCAAATTCGACCCGTCAATTTCGGAAATATTGCATCAATTCTTCACTGCTTGAAAAAATTCGTCTCATGACGAATTGCTTGATCTTCGTTTCGTCATTGGAGAATCCTATCTGATTTCGTTGATCGGATCTCCTCACTTTTGCTTATTTTCAATGTTACATTTGTAATTTCTTTTTACTAATGGGTATGGCTACAAATGTTCTACCCCTTCACTTAAATAACTCCCACCCATATGCTGGCTTCAACTCTATCCTTTTGATAAAGTAGTTTTGGAGGAGGGGTCTCCTTGAAAATGTTCCCAAACAACCTCCAATCTCAAATTCGACAGGATTCGAAACCCATTGGTGAGAAATACCCATCTAGGGTTTATTCTCCCTTTGAGATGAAGCAGCGTTGACGTTTAGATGGAGGAGGGAAGCGGCGTAGTTGCTTGAGATCGACAGAAGGGTGATGGTTCTGATTGGATGGCGTGTACGATTGGGGTGGATGTGTAGCGAGGAGACATGTTCTCCATCTCGAGATTGGCTCGAACACCGACTATCAAACTGATGGCGACGGAGGGAGAAGCTGTAGTGGATGCGTCGATCACATCTCCAGCAGCAGGGCTGCTTGCTTGAGCGCGGGCTGCAAGGTCAGTTAGGGACACAATGGCTGCACATCCAACCGCGTGCGGGTAATGGCTACGATTGGTTAGTCCGAGTAGGGGTTGAAGGAGTCGTCAATGTGATCTTCAGTGTTGGCCATCCCCACCGAGGTTGCACGCAACCACGGGTTTGGGGAGTGGTGGGGGTTCGGCTGAGGATGAGCGGATACGTTGGCGGTGATATAAGGGCTCCTTGGACGAAAATCTTGAGAGATTTTGTGGGGGATATCAACAACTCTGATAGGAGACAGATTAAGAACTTCAGACTGCGAATATATCAATGATTTCCATTTCTTCCTCCGTAGGATCTTCGTCGAATATTGGTCCCATATCTTTATTGATTTCTTATACAAGAACTGAATCAACAAAATCTTCTGCTGGATAGAAAATACCTTTGTTTTCTGGATCAAAATCGGGTTGTATCAAAGAGTCGACGGTCTGAAATTTCTTGCTGATACATGACTCTTCCTTGAACCGCGAAACCTAAAAATGATTGTACCTTAATACTTGATTGGATCCGGGCCATGAACTTTTGTTGTCGTGAACGCGGTCCATGGTCGAGACTCGAGACGACTAAGATCGAACTTTAAACGTCAGTAACCGATAGGATCTTCGAATCGTAGGAATGATTCAGTTACCATGCTCTGATACCACTTGATGCAGGTAGAAAAATGAGGAGGGATAAGAGAGAAGAAGATCGCGATGCGCTTTGCGTGGTTGAGAGGAGAAACGAGATGAGTGGAGAAACCCTATAATTTCGGGAAAGGAGGGATAATGGTGGATTCTCTCTCCAAGTGGCTGAGAATTAGTAACTTAGTACATTAGAGATATTATTTGTGTTTATTTTTTGATTTTGTTATGGGATACTTATGTATTTTGCTAATTGTTGTCAACTAGTATATGTGCTAACTTTCTATTGTTAATTTGGTGGAGAGATTGTTTGAGATCTAGTTGAAAGTTATTTTTCTTAGATCTTCTATTGACCCACATTTATTCATAAATTTAGTTCAATTGTAGTAAGTTTTGTAGATATTTATTTATTTATATTAAAACTTAGAAAACATGTAGAACCACATATACTCCTCAATGCCCCGTATACCCTTAATCACTATTCGTTGGTCAGTCCAAATGCATACACGTATCGTTTTCCTGAACCTTGAGCATTTCCCATCATCTAGCATGCCTCTGATATCTTCTGAGCATTTTGTTTCTACTTATGGCCCTAGTGATTTGTCTATACAACAAGTTACTTTAGAGGACGAGCTATTGTCTCAAGAGGTTACAGGTCACCTGTGGTACATAAATGATCTTGATGTGCTCATTATTCTTCAAAATCGGAGGCGTATGTGTGCTACATATCCTCTTGCTGCTCATGTTTCCTCGGAACGTCTTTTGGAGGATTTCATGGGGTTTGCCATGGTCTATCATATGCAGAGATCTCACGAATGTTAGGAGATTATGCATAAAGTCATTGACGTCTTGCTATGGACGAGATGGCCACGTTACATTTGCATGGTAATTGGAGCTTGGTCACTGCTCCTACATGGGCTTCTGTGGTTGGATACAAATAAGTGTCTACAATGAAGCATTGTGTAAATGGCAAAGTTGATCAATACAAGGCTAGACTTGTAGCTCGTGAGTTCACCTAGACTTATGGGTTGGACTATCAGGAACATTCTCTCATGTAGCACACCATTTTACTTATAGGAACCTTCCTTTTAATTGCACTGGTATGTGACTGGTTCCTGTCCCAGCTTGATGTGAAGAAAATCATTTCTACATAGTGATTTGCAGGAGGAAGTCTACTTGCAACATCCACCTGGGTTCGTCGTTGAGGGGGTGTGTTAGAAGGTTTGGAGACTTCATAATGCTATCTATGGCCTTAAGCAGAGTCCTAGAGCATGGACCTAGTTGCTCTCGGACTTCATAAAACAACAGAGTTTCATGAGATCGAGAGCAAATCATTCACTGTTTGTTCAGAGAACTCAAATAGGTATCATTATTATATGTCTATATTGACAATATCATTGTTACAAGAGATGATGTGCAAAGTATTAGTGCGACTACGGAGTTCCTTGGACATCACTTTATCACTAAGGACCTTGGCGATTTACAGTACTTCCTAGTGCTTGAGTTTGCAAGGAACCAACATGTTTTGTGATGGCCCATAGGAAGTATGTTATCGATCTCCTTCAGAGACATGCATGACAGATTGTAGTCCTACATTGCTCACACGGATCTCAGCATGAAGCTATATGATGATGATACCGACGAGGTGCACAAGAGGAGAAACAATGAGTTCGTAAGGAAGCTCCTCTAGTGTGACCGTTACCAGACTAGACATCTCCTTTGCCGCGAGCAAAGGTTAGCTAGTTTGTGGAGTAGCCGAGACATGCACATATGGATGCGGTTCACATGATTATGAGATATCTGAAGTCATATCCATTTACCGGATTTCTCTTTAGCAGAGGAACATCCCTTGCCATCACAACATGTGCATATGCATACTATGATGATGCCCCAAGGACATGTAATCTACCTTCGATTTTGGAGTGTTCATATGGAATATTTTTTCTGTCATAGAAGAGTAAGAAGTACATTGTAGTTACCTAATCTAGTGTTGAGTCAGAGTATAGAGCCTTGGCACGAGCACTCAGATGATGTGGGTCAAAGTTCCGTTCTAATTGACCTAGCTATTGATGTGTCTCTTCCCATGCATCTATAATGCGACAACCTTGCATTCTATGAGAGGACGAAGCACATTTAGGTAGATTGTCACTTTTACACGTGACATGATTTGGAAGGGCATTATCTCCATCAAGGTTGCAGAAGTCATCAGTTGGTACCGGGTCAGCCGAGTCACTGACTAAGGATTAGCCGGCAATCGGGTGACTAATCGAATTTAGTCGGATATTAGTCATTTTTCATTTTTTATTATTATTTTAAATATATAAATTATTTTTTATTCATATACTCTCATAATTTTGCTTAAATTTTGCAATTTTTAATTTTTTAATAGCTAAAAAAGAAGCAATTGAAAGAAAAGAAGAAAAAAGAAGCAAGTTAAGAACAAATGCCGGGCACATAACACGAGCTAATGTTCACAAATAGATACAACATGTCAAAACAAAAATAATTCAAGTAGCGAGTAAAAAGTCATTCATCTCCATCAATGTCATCATCCAAATCAAGCTCATCATCATCATCATCATCATCATCTTCTTCTTCACCTATGTCTTCAGGTAAAAATTCCCCCTCTTCCTCATTAACATGCACAATGTTTGAGCTCGAAGATGAAGCTCCATTGCTACGTTCCCATCTTTGGCTTCTTCGCAGCTCCAACTTCTCTTCAACACCACTTGCATGAGCCACTGCACCCAAGTCAATCCAGAACCTAGAAAGGCCTCCTCATCTTGAGCTTGTACATTGACCTCTCCACTCCATTCACCTAAATGTACACGATCACGGGAGGAAAGGGGATCTCTTCCTTTTTCAAACTTACGTTCCATCAGGTTGGAATTGAAATGAACGCACACAAGATTGTTCAGTTTCTTTGTCTCCAACCTGCCTCTCTTCCTGGTATGGATCTGTAAGCAACATTACAAAAATTATGACTATATCTTACTACTAGTATTCAAATTAGGTGGGTTAGGAGTCATTATCGAGTCAAACGTATTCCAGTTGCGCTCACCTCCATACAAGGTTGCTGAAAGCGATAGTCAGTACTCGGTCGGTGGGGTCACTGACAAAGGATTAATAGACAGTCAGACGGCTAATCAGATTTAGTCGGCCATTAGTTGGTTTTGAATGTTTAATTATTTTAAATATATAAATCAATTTTATACGTATTTTCTTATATATTAACATAAATTTGTATATTTTCTATACTATCATTATGAAACAAAAGAAGTAATTGAGTTTAAATATAACATTAAGCATATTAGTATAAGTTTGCTTTTAAAAAGCGAAAAATTAAAAAAAACAAAAAAGCTCAATGTAAAAGTCGACCGAGATGGGTTGACCGACTAATGACCGAACATGCCTAGTCGAGTCGGCTGCCGCCCGACTCGACTAGTCGGCCTAGTCGGCTGACTTTTACAAGCTTGCATCCATATGATGAAGACGCCAATCTCAAGATCTTGATTTCAAATGTGGCATGCCATGTCCATGGTTATGCCACCAATTAGCTAATAAATTAGAGAATTAATTAAGTCAATAAAATCAAAGATGGTTCAAATGACATGAATTGAAAAGTGAAAACAATGGCTGAAATACCTGGATCGTAATTTTCTTCTTTTCTCATCCTTTGTCTTACGTCTAATGGTTTGCCAAACACCTCGTGACCATGTTTGTAATCAAGAAGCTTCTTTGTGGTGACGTCATCTTCTATATCCAAATCTGTATAAAATCGTTCCATGCAATCCATAAAACCTCTCTTCACCACAACATCTGCATTACCACTATACTTTGTGTAGAAGAAGTGTGGGTTCAAAAAGTAAGCTACTAGATGTAATGGAGTGTCAAGGCTGCCTTGGATCTTGGAGATAGTAGCATCCACAAAAACTTGTAGGATGGCTCTACGCTTTTGAAAGCTATAATTATTTCTCTTTGTCTCTTCAAGTCCTCCGTAAATAAATCCCATGGATGGGCTCCGATCCGCATCTACCACACACAATAGACGAATCAAAGGTGTAAAAATTTTGATTACAAGTGCGATGGGATTCCAAAAAGTAGCACTGAAAACTATCAACGTCGCTTGTTCTCCTTTTTTGTTCTTATACCATTTGCAATTTCTCCACTCATCTCATGAAAAAAAACATCAACCTGAGCTTGTCATTTTTTTCTCTAGAATGCTTCCAGGAGTGAGGAAAGTTGTTGCAAACCTCGTTTGCCCTAGTCTAGTGATGTCCCTCTTGTTTGTGAACTTCTGCATCAAGCTCAGAGTTTTAGTGTGAGCATAAATGAAAACTGTGAGTGTCTTTGCTTTTCTAATTGCGCTCTTCACGTTTGAATCTTTGCTTATCTCCTTGAAAGCAAGACCAGTGGAATGCACATCACATGAAGTCCACCATATTTTGGGATATTATCTGAGCATCAATCTCCCTGCTGCAACCTTTGCTGAAGCATCATCCGCAACAACCTGAACAACATTCCCCTCTCCAACTTCATTTATGCACTCATCCAGCAACTAAAAGATGCAATCAAGGTTCGAAATCTCGATTTCGATTTCGTTTCGGTCCCCTCAAAAACCGAATTTTTTTTTGTGGCTCAAAAAAGGGGGAGACACTCGTTGGTGTTCGCCCCAGTAATGTATAAAAGGAAATACCAAAATATAGTTACAAAGTCGAGGTGGGAGAAATGAAAAGAGAAGCCACAAGCAAAAGCGACAAAACCCCGGGGCTATAGAAGACACCAGCCCGCAACAATAAGGCCCATAACCCTACTGAATACACCAGTCTCCGATACAGCGAGCACACAGAATAAGAATGTTTTCCCGATAAAACCGCTGGCCGGAGAACATAGCTTCGTTCCTGCCAAGCCATATGCACCACAGTCGCGCAACGGGAGTCAAGAGATCCCGCCTATCCCTATTCCTGTTGGTCCAAAGAAGCTCGCAGAGAGTAGAGAGGTTGTCCGCTCTCGCCCAAGGCAAGTCGTCCCAAATCCTCGACACCATCTGACAGCCGAAGAAAAGGTGGTCAATAGTTTCGTCCTCAGCATTACAAAGGGGACAGGAGGCGCTGAAATTAGCAAAGATTCTAGCACAACGATCACGAGTCATCAGCCTCCGTCTGCGCAGTAACCAAAGGAATATGCCGATGCGCTCCGGCAAGCGCAAACCCCAAAAGAGTCCACAGTCACACACTAGAAGAGAAGAAGCAGGAGGAGGAGGATTGACTAGAGCCCGGTAGGCCTTTCTCGTGGAGATTGGGCCGTCCTTCCAACACCAATGATCCACTTGCACATTCGGCGTAGCAACATCATGAAGGGCTACCAACAACGAAACAAAATCGTCCACCCGTTGCTCAGAGAAGTTCGCGGAGAAGCGTGGACACCAGCACCCATCCAATCAACAATCAGCCACGGTCGCATTCTTATGAGACGCTAATGCGAACAAGCGCGGAAAACGCACCTGAAAAGGACCACCGCCCGACCGATCGTCCTGCCAAAACTTGAAAGAGTCCCCCTTGCTCAGCACCGGGATGAAAAGCACAACATTCCTCGCAAATGCGTCCATCACACTACGCCAAAACGGGGAGGGATGGAAGTTCAGTGCCCCCCGCGCCAACCCCAACCAATCGTCGCCCAAGAACGCCCTAAGAACAGAGATAAAGAAGTTATCATCCGTCCCCCAAATTCTACTCACCCCACTTGAGTAACATAGCATCATTCACCACATCTAATCTCCGCACACCGAGGCCACCATAATGCTTAGGCATACTAACGTCATCCCAAGCAACAAGATGCATGCCCCTACCCTCCCCCCCTTCATTCCCCACAGGAAACGACACATACAACGCTCGATCCGTAATCGAACCCCCGCCGGCATTCTACGAACAGAGAGAAAGTATAAAGGGATAGAGGAGAGCACCGACTTGAGAAGAATAAGGCCCCCCCCTAGAGAGCAAAGCCGCGAGGCGCGTTTCCACGCGCTCAGTAATCACACGCCAATCCCGGACTCTGACCCGACCCATCGACAACGGTAAGCCAAGATAGTCAATAGGAAGCTCACCAGGAGAAGAACCAAGCAGCCGACCGCATTCCTCTGCCTCCGCTGGCGAAAGGCCAAAGGGAACCACCTTGGATTTGGAGGCGTTCATTGACAATCCCGGTAATTCGCTGAAAAGGGCAAGAGTGGCCGCCATACCGGAGACCTCGTCACTACCACCCTCAATAAAGCAGATAGTATCGTCTGCAAATTGAATCAAGGGCACACAGACATCCCCCTTATGAAAGCCGTTAGAGAGCCCAACGTCAATAACACGGTCCACCATACACGCGAGAACATCCGATGCCAACACGAAAAGGAGGGGCGCAAGGGGACAGCCCTGGCGCACCCCCCTTCTAGGTTGGAAAGAACCGCCAAACGGCCTGCCATTGATTATCACAGAGAGGGAAGCAGCGGTGACGCATCTGCGCATCCACGAAATCCACACGTCAGGGAAGCCGCGCCTTCGCAGAACCGACCAAAGAAACCGCTAATCCAGGCAATCGTATGCCTTAGCAAAATCGATCTTCCAGAGTATCCCCTTCTTTTGTTCTTTTTTCTACTCAGCGACCAATTCAGAGGCAACAACAATGCAATCAGCGATCTGCCTACCCTTAATGAAAGCGGCCTGGACCGGAGATATCAAAAATCGAAATTTCGATGAAATTTCGGGAAGTTTCGATCGTTTTGATGGAAATGTTGAAAAAGACTAAAAAAAGCCATTTTTCGACCTTTTTTTTTCGCAAATTAAGATCTTTCAAGTTATTACAACAATAAATAACTTACAAATACATACTGATATCACATATATTACTCATATATGGCCCTTATATCGCACATATCGGTCATATCGGCCAAATCGATGTTAATGTTGATTCTTGGCTGATGCATACTGGAAATTGGTATCATCCAATCCAAGATCTTAAAACAACAAAAGCTTACAAATGCACACTTATATCACACACATCTCTCATCCGTACGCCTTATATCATACCATATCGGTCACATCAGACATATTGTTGAGTTGACTGATAGATACTGGAAATGGAAATCAAAATAACTAAGTTAACAACACTTAAAAGACGCCTTTTGTTCATAAAAATAGGCGATCATTTTTTATTCTAAAATGTAGATAATGATTAATTAAACAATGTTTTGTTAATAGAAATAATTATCACCGACAAAGTTCGAATGCATTACACAATTAATTACAGATTTACAATAAAGGTGCATCTACTTAGGAAGATAAATGACAAACGAATGAAACGAACAAGCTATATCAGATGTATAGAAGATATGGAGTTGTTTCATCTCCATTGCTTAAACCCAAAGGGGAGGAAGCTCCCCAAGTTGAATAATCGACGTATGCACCCTCTTATCGTACCATACCCTACCAGAAGGTGGTCTCGTTGAAATCCATGAATTTCAATCGAAATGGGTCGATATGTCGAAATATCACCGAAATTTCGGTCGAAATCTAGGAAATTTTGTACTGAAACCCTTGATTTCAACCGAAATGGGTCGATATCTCGAAATATCACCAAAATTTCGATCGAAATCCAGGAAATCGACATATATAGAAGTTTCAATACCCATGACCTCTCGAAATTGAAATCTCAACGAATGTTTGCCGAAATTTCGTGAAATTTAAATACATCGGTAGTGTGTGTCTCGTCAGAGGCATCTATGGACTTCAAAAATGAAGTACCCCAGGAGTAATTGACACAGAAGCATGATGCTCCTTTGTCGCATGTACGTCCATGCATCAATCATTATAGAGCATCTTGTCTTCTTACATGTTATCCGATGACATTGCAAGTCATCAGATATTTTCTTGATCCCTTCTTCAAAAATTGACCGCTCATCTCATACCTCGTAGGAGTCTTGAGACCGAGATCATACATCCCAATTGCCTCCACCATTTGTTTGAACTGTTTCGTGGTTAATGCATTGACAAGGATCGTCGATGTATATGCCCTGTTGCATATATAGGAGACTACCCTTTCACGATGATCCTTGGATAAAGTATCTTTTATGCTCATCTAACGTGTTCCTTGAATGTCGCCGATCTGCTCCAGAGTTTCGGAAGATCGATGTCTTTTGGCATTCAACATCTCCATCGATGTCGATATCATTCTCATCTCTCATCTCAGTTGCTCAACGACTTTCTGACTCTTCTTTCTTGCAATGTCATCTATGTATGATATTATCATCTTCTTCGTCTCTTAGTCTACCTTAGGACATGCAACCACGTTGCCTTTACGGTGCGTAAGATGTTGCTTGAACCTGAAAACCCATCCTTTCACCACCTTCTTGCACAACCTGCAAGTAACCGTGCTTGGATCCGCACGGTTTGAAAGGTATCGGAATTGCCATAGATGATCACTTGATCCGGACGACACATATAAAGACGAGTCGCTATCAGAAGCGGTAATCATGGGGGGGTGTGGCCATCTACATTGTCAGACACTCACAAGTTAAAACTTAACATAAACACGTTATTAAAGTTAGTAATTACTATTCTTTTAGTAAGTAATAAAATTTATACAAAATATGACAAATAAAACTTTTAGAAAATATAATACGGAAGCGAATATGAGAAAAGAATAAAACATTGAAGAACACAAGATTTTACGTGGAATCCTACTCCTTAAGTAGCGGGATGAAACCATGGGAGAATGCCTCAAAAGGTCATATGTTTCATTGAACTTTCTCAACTGATACATGGGGTGAGGGGCTTCTTATACAGCCTCCACTGAGTCTCCACGTCTCACAACTGGTATAGTTGTGAGATTAAATAATTGCGGTGTAGTAATTGGATCCTGGAGTGATCTAATTACCTACCTACACAAGTGACGCATACCAACATACTCCAACACTCCTCCTCAAGCTAGAGCATGCAATGCTTAGCTCGGTCAAACAGAAAGAAATCTCAAACTCACGCTACATGACACTACGGACAATATCAACTCAACATATACACAACTGTCAGTTGCTGTCGAGGGCGTTGCTTCTCATGCCGTGCAGTTGAGGAGGAACAATGGGCTGGAGTGTGAGTCGAACTAAGTGTGCTCTGTATTGCACTTGTCTGAGCCACTAAAACTGAATGAGTCCCTACCTGGCCCGCCACATGTAGAAGACCGGATCATGTGGACAATTGCTCCATCTCTGAAGGCCAAACTGGAAAAGCTGTGGAAAACATCCTTGTCGGAGTTCACGGTCGCTGGAGAATGGAGTCTGGAAAAATCTCCTCGTTGGAGAACTAGGTCTCTCCCATACTAGCTTAGAGAACGGGATCTCTACTCTGGAGTCCCTATGAAACCACATGAAAACCCTGACCCACATAGCAAAGGGAATGGGATCTCTACTCTGGAGTCCCTATGGATCGCATGGAAACCCTAAGCCGACAAAACCGGAAAGACGTGGACCTTTGAATTAATGATCGCAGAGATGCGTGAATCAAACTGAAGACTCAGAACCTAATCGTCGAGTCTGAAACTGAATAGTTGTAGAGTCTGAAATCTGGTCTGGAATCTGAATCATGGACGAAGATCTCTACACAATATCCCCCCTTTCTCCCATACTTGTCGGAAAACAATGACATCGACAAAGTTGGGAGAAGACAAATCAAGAAGGGGAGAAAGAAAAAACATAAGCCGATTCCATTTTTTTGCTTTTCTTCACGCATTTTTCTGAAAATATTTTTTTATCATTTCTTTTTGTACGATCCCCTTTTTTCGGCTATTTCCCTTTTTTTAGCCGACTCTCTCTTTTTCTAAGTGTAGGGTTTTTCCTTTTTTTTGGACGCACCTCTTTTTCAAAATATTTTTTTTCAAATCATCGTGGTCCATTTGTCCCAACAAATTGCCGCTCCCTTTTTCTAATACAACATTTTTTTCTTCAAATCATCCCTCTCTTTTTTTACATACTGCTTACTTGGGTCTGGAATTTGCGGCAAACATTTTTTTTTAAAAGAATCGTGGCCCCTTATTTAGGGTTCCCATCGTGGGAACCCTCTCACGAAAGACACCCCCCAATGGGGGACTTGCTATAGAGTGCCGCCGTCGCCCGAGTTGAGGCAGTTGGGGCTGCCACATGGAGGTTAGGCGACCTTCACCGCATGGAGAGGCCTCCATCTGGAGGGACCTCGCGGAGGGCAGAAGCGAGCCTCATTAGTTCGAAGAGGGCTTTGGAGGCCTCCTTCGCGCGATGCCTCAGGAGCTACATCGTCAGGAGGTGGTGTCTCATGTGGGAGGTGGAGAACCTCCTAGAGGCGGAGCACCTCCTAGAGGCGGTGGGTTCGAGAACGAGCCCTCCCCTACTTGGAGATTGAGAAGGGGGCCAGGTCACCTAGAGATGGAGGGAATCACGGGCTGAAATTGGAAGTTGCGGCTGGAGCGACTGGGAATTTTTTTCGATCCGGAAGTAGCGCCACCAAAGGGGAGTGCTGTTCCAAATCTGGAATCTTTGTTGGAGGGAGGGCACCGCCTGGGGAGGTGCACCTTTGGTGGAATTTGGCATGTACCCATTCTGAAGCATACTGGTTTGCAAAAGTCGGTGCTCGGCTTCTTCAGGAAGTTCATGCGCACGGCTCGTGCGAACATCCTGAGATCCCCAGGGTCTTGGAGGGGAGATGCTCCGTTTGAGCATCGAGAGAAGAGCCTCCTTGATCACGAACATGATAATATAGAGTAATAATCTTAAAAAAAATCTTCGGTAACCAAGAATCGAATCCCGAACAAATGATGAACATGAAGTAAATCCTTAAGAATTGAACCCGCTCTGATACTATGTTAGAAAATATAGTACAGAAGCGAATATCAGATAAAAAAATAAAAACATTGAAGAACACGAGATTTTACTTGGAACCCTACTCCTTAAGGAACGTGATGAAACCACGGGAGAAGGCCTCAAAGGACCTAATGTTTCATTGAACTTTCTCTCTCAACTGAGACAAGGGGTGAGGGGCTTCTTATATAGCCCTCACCAAGTCTCCACATCTCACAACTGGTAGATGTGGGACTAAACAACTGTGATGTGGTAATTGGACCCTGAAGGGATGCAATTACCCACCTACACAAGTGACGCATGCCAACATACTCCAACAAAAGCCAAGCTACAACTTCACATAAGAACAAACAATTGCATTTAAATAGGAAAAAATATTCAGCGAAATATTTAGCTCCAAATCATGTTAAAAGAATCAACTGGAGGGATTAGTTAAGAATATTTGAATACATGAAGTATTTGAACAAAACTCTTAAAATATGGATCTTTTAATTTACGAAATGGACAGAAGCAGAATGAAATATAAATTTGTGAAATAGACAGAAGCGGAAATATTTGGAACCATAAATTTCAGATGCTGCATTATCTGCAGTTTAGAAGCTGAATAAAGATATTTTAATTTACGAATAGACAAAAGCTGAATGAAGCATGAATAGAAGCTAAATAAAGAGATTATGAGATTTTGATCCTACGAAATTTGATTTTTAATATCGTGGAGGGATACTACAGTTCAGAAGCATGTAGTAATTTAAAAAAATCATGTCTATCAAAATATCCTCGACGATATTATAAAAACTTAAAAAATGGAAACCCCAACCTTTTAGGCCGACGACGCCGGCTGGAACAAGAGGAGAGGAACGTTAAGATGGTTGGAGCCGGAGGAGAGGATCGCGATGCTGGCTGGAGCGATCGGAGGAGGTGCGGCGACCGTTGGAGGTGGAGATCGGAGGAGGAACGACAATCATCTGCTGCATGGAGAGGGTTTTGAAGTTAGTATCATGTTTCCGAGAGAGTGTGTGTGAGGGTTTCGAAGAGTCAGACATTAACATAAAATTTTAACAATCGGGTATCCGGATCCTCTTGTAAAAATCGGCCGCTTAGTCAGCCGACTAAGACGACTAGTTGCTCTACCGACTAAAAGCCGAATATCTTTAGTTGAGTCGGCCAGGCCACCGAGTCGATTAATCGGACCGACTAGTCGACCTAGTTGGCCGATTTTTACAAGCTTGATCTCTACTTCCCACGTTAGCTCATGGGAACATACAATATATGTTTTCGTCAAGGCTTTGGTTAGAGGGTCATTTAAGAGATGCCGTTCCAGCTGAGCATGATTGATATTTATGCTCCATCTTATGGAGGAGTGTTAAGAGATTTATTTATCTTTGTCTAGTTTATGTATTTTCTTTTCTTATGTCTCTATTATGTATTTTACCCAACAAGGTTTCTCCTCTCTATATAAGAGAATTCTAGTGCCTCATGAATAACCAATTCAGTATTCTCTTTCCACAAAACTAACTCTAGAATGCATATATTTATCACAAAGCTTGTATAGTTGAGCTTCTTTGAGAAGGTTGCACAGGTGGTAGTCATATAGGGCAATGTTCTCATGAACAGGCTTAAAGTAATAGTCCCTCATTCAGAGGGGAAGCTGATACTATAGTTTGCCGGTTGGTAATGGTTTAAAACTGTATTTTCTGGACTACCTTTGACAAATATTATACACTCCAAGCTGAAACCTGTTTTTCTTTCTATTGTTTTGTAGATCAAGATTCTGTGAGATTGCTTGCTGTCGAGGGTTGTGCAGCTCTTGGGAAGCTATTGGAACCCCAAGACTGTGTAGCACATATTCTTCCCGTTGTTGTGAATTTCTCTCAGGTACTTGCCATTTGTATGGAGCTTTGGCTTTTATGTTCACATCGCTAGTGCTCTCTCTTTATTGTTATAAAAAACTATTTTGCTGAGTAGTTATTACGCCCGGGTTTGCTGTATATAGGATAAGTCTTGGCGTGTCCGCTATATGGTTGCAAATCAATTATATGAACTCTGTGAGGCCGTTGGACCTGAACCTACCCGGTATGTTTTGCTTCCATTATTTATCATGTCATTTATTTATGTAGTAATTTTGGAGTGAATTCCAAAGGCTGATCATGCTTACCGTGGGGAAGGTTTGCTTTGGTTTTATTTTTCAAGGCATGGAAAGTGAACAGTTACTGTATATTAGCTGCTGTGTATAATTGAGGAATCACATATGCTGTGCATTCTCAAATCCTTCATCAGTTTGATTATGCTAATGAATTTTGCTAATTGCCCATTTTGACAGTGTGGTTCTAATATGAATTTCCGGGGTGCTACAAAAATATTCATCAGGAATGTATACCCATCATGGTGATGGTTTGATTTCAGAAGTGCATGTTTGAATATGACTTGGTGCTTGATTGCTTGATTTTTGAAGAGCGTTAGCATTTTTCATGACATTGAAGATAAAATAATAAGACGAATCCTGATTTTCATTTTAGTAAAAGGTGATTTCAGATACTCTAGACCTGTTTGCAGAGCTTTATATCATGCATGTGATAAAACTTCACAAGAAACCCAAAAGAGGTAGTTTCAAACTGAATTCATAATCTATCTTCCATTATTGGGGCAAATTCTTAGTATCACTTGCTTGCAACTTTGTCTCAGCACATACAACTCTGTCTTAGCACACATAACTAATGTCTCAGCACATGGTGTCATCCGATGGCTTGTCATCGATTCATAAAGCACCATTTATACCCTTGATGATCTTTTAAGAGCTTATGCATTGGAGTGGAAGTGCTTGTGGATTGACCCTCTGCCATCAAAGGTTCACCTACAACAGTAGCTATTATGTGAGAAAGGTTGCCGATATCGATACCATATTACCTCTCTGAAAAAAGATATATTGGGGATATGTCGGGATATACTGCAAAATATTGGTCCAAATCTTGATGATGGTTCAAAAAAGTGATTTTTTTGCAAATTAAATTCATCTTAATATTCCATAACAATAAGGAAAAAATGTGTTAATATTCCATGTAGCCGCCCCTACTTATAGTGTGGGAGAAGGCTTAGTACATTTTTTTACTTGCTCGTTTCAATGAAGGACACGACTTCAGGGATAGAAATGATGAAGAAAAAGTCATTCTGGATTTTGTAATGGCTTATGATCTTTTCATAGCGAACACTCTCTTCAAGAAGAGGGAGGAGCATTTAATTACTTGTAAAGTTGGGTCTCTTGACTAGAATACATATTAATTACTTTGCGTTGAGGAGAAGAGATCGGTTGTATTGTAAAGACTGAAAAGTAATCCTATGATTGAATTTGACCACCAAACATCGCTTATTATTTATGAATGTGCCAATAAAAGGGCTGGTAAAGAAAAGGAGGGTTTCCAAGATCACTAGAACTAGATGGTGGAATCTTTAATTAAAGCAATCAAGCTTCGGGGAGAAGGTTTTAGAAGACTTATCCTGGGATTGTAACAAAAGTGCAAACGAGACGCGTGAGGCGGTAGCGTCTTGTATCCGAAGGGTAACCAAAGAGATGCTAGGTGAGTCAAATGGAGGAGCTCCATGCCAAAAGGAGGCTTGATGGTGGAGTGGAAGGGTGCAAGAGAAGCTCAAAATTAGAAGAGCATGCTTTAAAGCTATATAACAAATGAAGCTATCACACACTACAAAATAGCGAAGAAGGAAGCAAAGAAGGTTGTAAGCGATGCTAAGCCAAAAGCTTATGAAGTTTTATACAATAATCTCGTAAGGAGGGCCAGAAGGATAAATTTAGGTTGGTTAAAGCAAGAGAAAGAAAGACCAAGGGCCTTTCTCAAGTGAGATGCATTAAGGATGAGGAAGGTCACATGCATGTTACTCAGAAGGATATAAAGGCTAGATGGAAGCTATTCTTCCATAAACTTTTCATTGTTGAAGGAAATAGAGAGATCGCTTTGAGAGATCTAGCTAGTAGTGAAAGTTACTTGAATCGTGCAAGCTATAGACGAATACAAAGGGAGGAAGTAAAAGAGGCTTTGAAGGTCATGAGATCTGGGAAAGGTGTAGGGCCTGACGGCATTTCTATAGAAGTTTGGAGAGTTTTAAATGAGCATGGTTTGACTTGGCTTACAAATTTATTCGATGTTATTTGGCGAAGCAAGAAAATGCCTGAAGATTGAAGGAGAGGCATCATGACGCCTCTTTATAAGAACAAAGGAGACACTCAAAATTATTCAAATTATAGAGGTATCAAGCTGATGAGTTACACTATGAAAATTCGGGAACATGTGATCGAAAGAAGGTTGAGGCAAGTTTCCAAAGTAAAAGAAAATCAATTCGGATTCATGCTAGGTCGCTCAACTATTGAAACCCTCCACTTGCTGAGGAGAACAATGGAGATTTATAGAGCTAAAAGGAAGAATTTCCATATGATTTTTATTGATTTGGAAAAGGCTTATGATTCTGTCGCACGGGAGATATTATGGAGAGTTTTGTAGAAGAAACAAGTACCTGTCCTATACATTAACCTCATAAAAGATATGTATGTTAGGGCTTCATCTTGTGTAAGGATACAATCTAGGAAGTCTGACTATTTTGACATCAACACTGGTTTGCATCAAAATTCAACTTTGAGTCCGTTCCTTTTTACTTTGATTATGGACGAGTTGGCAAGTCACATTCAAGATAAGATACCTTGGTGTATGTTATTCGCTGATGATATTGTGCTGATTTGTGAGACTAGAGATGGAGTAAATGAAAAGCTTGAGGTCTGGATGCATGCATTGGAGACAATGATTTCGTATAAGTAGGGCTATACAGTGTGCTTTTGATGGAAGCGATGGTGCAGGAATCGAGGTGAAGATTGATGACGATAACATTCGGAAGAGAGATTTTTTAGATACCTAGGATCTATTTTACACATGGCCTCAAATTTCAGCGAAATTCTGTCGAATTTCTGTCGAATATCGATATCCAGTCGAAACCGAAATTCGACTGAAATGACCGAAATATGGGGGTCCTAGTACAAAAAATGACCGAAATGACCTAAATTTCGGTCGAAATTCCACTGAAATTCCATCGAAATTCTGTTTTGGTCGATATCGAAATGGTGACCGAAACCGACATTTAAGGCCTTGATTTTACAACATGATGGGGAAATTGATGGAGATGTTACTAATAGAATAAAACTAGGTTGGCTAAATGTAGAGGAGCCTCCACTGTTCTTTGTGATAAGAAGATTCCTTTGAAAATCAAAGGAAAGTTTCACAAAGCAGTCGTGAGGCCTGCTATGCTCTATGGATCTGAATGTTGGCCTATGAACCATAGACATGTGTAGAGAATGGCAGTAGCAGAAATGACAATACTAAGATGGATGTGTGCACACACATATGTAAAGATCGGATTCGGAATGATGTCATCAAAAGAAAAGTTGGTGTAGCTCTGATTGAGGATAAGATGTGAGAAAATCGCTTAAGTGGTTTGACCATTTGCAAAGGAGGTCAACTGATGCACCGGTGATGAGGTGTGATTTTTGGGATGTTGAGCCGGCTAAGAGAGGGCGAGGAATGCCCGAGGCATTGTTGTTGTACTTGTTCATTGCAAATTGAGTTATTTTTTTGTGTCGAATTTGTATTCGAATGTGTTAATATTAGAAGTCGCCGTGTTAATACTAGAAGTAGCTATACAAATTCCTGAACAAATCAATCTATAATGCTTAAAAAAATCAAAATTACCGTCCAATCTTCTTCCCTCATAGAAACAAACAATGAAATTGAACAACATGACTTGTATCGATGATAACACACAAATATTGATGGCTTTGGTCGAAACATTGGAAAATTGCATTAAATATTTTGAATTTCGTCGATATCGGTGGTACAAGACAAGGAGGTAATCGTATGCCCTTATCTATTATATCTTACCAGTAGCAGGTGTTAGGAATTATGGCTTATGTATTAATTTGCGATTTTTACGTTGATGTAAATCTTAATTCATACACAAATTTCACTATTGAAGTTTTTATTACCTTCTAGTGCTATAGATGGTTCGGTGGTAGAGCAGTATGCCTATGGCCCAAAAGATCATGGTTCAAATCCTCCCTTGCGGAGAGATGCATTAGGTAGCCGGCCCGGCAACCAACATAAAAAACAATTGGATCTTTCAACATGGATTTGATAAGAATCCATGTAGCCGTCCCTACTTAATGTGGGAGAAGGCTTTGCCATTTTTTTCTAGTACTTTAGATGGGTCAAACACTGGAAGGCTGGGTTGTCTAAATTGGAGCAAATTTTAATGCTTTTATTTCCCTTTTCTTTTTTAGCTTTTATATTTGTTTATAATTATTTAAGCTTTTTAAGTGTTTTAATTTTGAAAACTGACGCGCATTTGTAGTTATGTAAATCATCGACTTTCGAATGTATGAGGTTTTTGGACATGCGTCTTATCGATAATTGTCCTTTTTTTTCTTTCATTTTTTTAATCTAAGATAGAAATAGATGAAAAATATGGATTAAATAGGTAAAGAGTAACTTATTATTTGTGTGACTTTTCAACCAATTTTATATTTTTTTAATCTTTTATATTTAATTCCTAGTGAAATAATGAAAAAACAAACTTCAATAAATGGCACAAATATCCCAACAAACTCAATTCAAAAGTCACGTTGATATAATTTTCTTCACTTTGGGCATTGAAGACTATTGAAGTGGTTATAGATTGTCAATAGGAAGTTCCATTCTGGCTTCATGCAACAGTTAATTTGGGTATGATGAGAATTGTTGGGATTTCAAAGAATCATTTGGATTGTCAAACAGAACTACTTGAGAAACATGTTAGACAAATAAAAAGACAAATTTTAAAGTAATAGAAAGACAAATGATCAAGTAGTGTTTTCAATCGGCAAATTCCATTTTGTTGAGATGTAAAGGCATACAAGTTTTAATGTATATTGTCCCGCTCTTTGAGAAAGACAAAGAAGCAGTCCGAAATTCAACAGCATTACGGATCTCACAATTTCAAGTTTCAATCACAACAAAATGTTGAATTTTTATTTGAAAAAGAAAAGACTTGATTACATCTTCAATATCATATCTATTTTTAAAAGAAAGACTAAGGTAACTTTGCTAGACACCGACAATTACAAAAAAAGCAGTGTCCCGAAAGATATCAAATATGAGTTGGGTCCCGCTAATCGAAATGAAGCAGCTTAAAGGCAGAGGAGTTGCTCTTTGTAAACCTTCTAGGAAGCGGCAAGCAATAATGTTTTTCTAGCTCATATGACTCACATTGTAAGGTGGATTGATGTGTCAACCAGGGAAGAACTTTGTGAATCTTCTGAAGTGGGAGATGACAAAATCATAAATGCCAAATTTAAGCTGTAGAGGATGTCTCAAAGGAGCCAAACATGCTACCATTGAAGGCGGAGTGCATGTTGTTATAAAGACCTTGCCCAAGTCGATATCCAATTACAATGCTCGTCAGTACATCTTGAAACACAACATACAAATGACCAAAGATGGGACGGAAATTAAGTTTTTTCGTGACACAACCAATCCAACAAAATAGCAAAACAAAAGAAAGGTCAAGGTCAATGAGTGCAAGCACAAATACAACTTAAACCGAGGAACTGAATCACCCTAGTACCAGTATAATGGAGATCGTATGTTGGGAATGAGAAGGATACACCTATGAAATGACGGGTGGCCTATAAGGATATCAAGCCATATTTTGTCTCTCCAGGACGTACACCTCACAAGTGGATCATGATAAAAAATCTCTTCTTTTTTGTGGTTGGATGTGCATTCATCTCCAGTCTCCTCTAACGATTGGCGGTGATCCCTCATTTGCTAGAGGTTCTTGCTGGATCACTAGGCACCACCTAACAATGGTTGCACATGTTAGCATGGGTGGTAGTTAATTATGATTATGGATCAAGGTGCAAAATATCAATATCAATATCGTATTTGTCTGTCCAGACTCCAGACAAGGATAAATTGGGATATATTTACGATATCAGTGGAAATGTCGTAAATGGCTGAAAAAAGTTGTTGCTTACCGTTTATTCGTAAATTAAGAAATTAAGATCATCCAAGTTATTAAAATAACAAATATCCTACAAGCACACACTTATATCACACATATCGGTCATTTATACCCCATATATCGCACATATCAGTCATATCGAACATATCGAACATATCACTGTTAATGTTGATTGCTGACTTATAGATATTGGAAATGGAGTTCGTCCAAGTTTTGTAACACTAATTAACTTACAAATATATACTTAGATCACACATATTGATAATCTATGACCCTTATATCGCACATATCAGTCATATCAAACATATTGTTGTTACTATTAATTTGCGATTAATAAACATTAGAATTGGAATCAAAATAGCTAAGTTAATCACACTTAAAACACATATTTTGTTCATGAAAGATAATGAATGATATTGAGATGAGTCATTTGATTCAAAAAGTGTAGATAATGATTAATGAGATAATGTTTCTTTCATATAAATAATATTCGGCTATGGACAAGGTTCTACCGTTCTAGTGAAGTAAAGAATTAATTATAGACTTACAACAACTAAAAGATTTATCTATTCACGAAAATTAATGAAAATATGTAAATTAATGCAATATTATAAAAGGTATTACTTAGTGATGAGGAGTTTAGAAATAGAACCAAGAGTTCCGTGGTGGATCCGTATAATCCTCCTGCGCCGTTGTCTCTCATAGCGCATCGCGGACTCAATAAACTCGTAGTATTTCTTCCATGTCATGTACAAATACATGACCTTGTAATCCATCAATACTGCTTGTACTGATGGTCATCGATGCCTATGAGTATCTCGAGACGATGCTAAACAACATTAGATTCGGTATTACGAGAGGCACGACGAGGCTGCGAAGTACTGGCTTGAGATCCTCAGGATGATGATGACAGAGTATGAGACGATCTCTGCAGAGGAGGAGGCACACACATGTAGAAGTCAGGGAAGATACTATAACTGTCACGACCAAAACAAATGCACTGGCTCTGCTCGAACTGGCTACCTTGATAGTTTTCACATTTGTACCTGCTGTATCCATACATGTTGTGCCCATATGATGGAGGTGTATGCGCATGAGGAGGAGGAGGTCCTGGAGGAGGAGCATGAAAGTATTCTGAGAAGATGTCAAATGATCTCTCACCGTGTGATATTTAATTCATGAGATGAGTTGGCATATATTTATATGTTTCGATTTCTAAGAAAAAACATCCTAGATCTAGAGTTGAGACGACCAATTTCATGACAAACACATACGAGACAGAAAACGCGAAAATATATTATAGATCTAATGTTTAATTCACGGAATTAATAAATTACTAATTTTCAATTAACATAAAACATTATAAATCTTGTTTTCTATGTCTAGAATATGAGATCCGAGTTTCTCCTTTCATAACTTAACTTACTTTCACAACAAAACTTAAAAATCCAAATTATATCCCCATATATCTCACTAAATATTTCAAACTCTTACAAAAAAAAAACTCAAGAATATGCAATACATGACCAATAGGAACAAAACCCGTAAGAAATTTTGTGCATTCAGCATAAAAAATTGGAAAAGATCTGGTGTTTACCTCAAAAGAAGGAAGGAAGGAGCGTTGGAGAACCTTGGAGAGGAGTTCACAGTAGACTTGGGCGAAATGGGGTGATATGGGTGGAAAGTTGAGCTGGCAGATTCCCTTTGTTGCCGATATATCGCCGACACCCAATATATCGGCGATATATTGGGGACCGTATCGCCTATATCCAAGAAATCGGAAGAAGAGCTGATGTCGATATCCCCTTCCTACGGATACCGTTATATGAGTGATATATCACTGATATGGTGCGATATTTCCTACCCTGTAAATATGGTTTATATGAAGTGTATTCAGTACAGGTGGGAGCAGTGGTGGTTTTTAATCAAGTACGGTTCATCTGGTTTTTACTTTTATAGAATCTTTTTAATGGCGATCAACAGTTTTCTTTGCATTTTTAGCTGGAATTTTGGACCCTTGCATTAGGAAATGCAAGGAAAATCTGTCCATGGCACATTTGTTGTCTTTTACAGTGATTCAACTACATGTTAAGGATCATATACTGGGGGATTAGATATTGTTAGTTTGCCCTATAAGCTACTTTTTTACCGTAAAAATCCTTATATTGATCAAACATTGGAGTTTAGGGCTGATCTGGTGCCAGCATATGTGCGGCTTCTCCGTGACAATGAAGCAGAAGTACGAATAGCTGCTGCTGGAAAAGTAACAAAGTTTTGCAGAATCTTGAGTCAGCTTGCAATTCAACACATTCTTCCTTGTGTTAAGGTATTATGTTGATTGGTTACCTTGAGTTTTGTCTTTTTCTTACTATCTTTAAATGTTCTTCATGCCCATCACCTACTACTATGCTGATTCTCAGTTAACTTACCCAGGAACTGTCCATAGATTCTTCGCAGCATGTTAGGTCTGCTCTAGCTTCAGTAATCATGGGAATGGCACCGGTTCTTGGAAAGGTTCGTTGATCATAATGTGAGATTTCGTCATTAACTTCGCAAAAGAATTTGAATATATAGTATGCAGAATTACTATTAAGTCTTTCTTTGTTGTTACTTATCAACTATCAGTAGGCATGTCAGCCTTTCTAACACTAGGATGAGTTTTTATTAATTAGATAGTGTTAAATAATTCGTTTTTATGTTTTTCTTTGTGACGACACGACGATTGATGCGGATTGATGGGACCTTGCCAATTTGGTGTGGCTGCGGTCCATTAGACAGGTTTTCTGAAGAAGATTGGGGATATTAAGTCGAGCGTAAAGATGGCTTGGTGGTTGGGATGGTCAATCTCTTGCATTTTAGTTAATGTGCCGTACATGGAGCTTGTATTCAAATCTCATGCATTTTAATTAAACCCCATCGATCTTTTCAAATCACACACATTTTAATTTAAACCCCATCAATCTTTTCCTTCTGTATATATCTCATTGGCTCGCTTTTGACGTCTCAGGAGCTTGCTTTGGACATCTCAAGGGCTTTTCGACACTATATTTATTTTTCATAGGTATCTCATATTGCTTTCTATTGCAAGGGTCTCATGAACTCCACGTGAAAGCAACATGTCCTCTTCTCCCCGACTAAGTAGCTCTCTTTTATCTAATGAGCCAACATGATTGACTTCTTCACCAACAAAAAAAGGGTGCAATTGAGGGCTTCTAACCATCTAATTTTGATACACGTACAAATGACAGCAGCGGTCTCAAAGTCCCACGAAGGATCCTGTTTAGATACTGCATCAGATCTTCAAAGTCCCCTTTTGGGACTATAACAGATCGTCCATTACCCTTAGTAGTGATAGCTCGGGCCAGTAGGAGTTGGATAGCCATGCTCGATGTAATAAGCGGCCTTGGAGCGCTCTGTTTTGCAGTAAAAAGTACACAGGAGGGTGTTGTGTCTCTGGGCTGGTATGGAGCGACTACGATGATAGCCCTTGTATGGACCATGACCTCCCTACATGGATGGGACAATAATGCAACGATCTGGTCCTGGACTTCAGTAGCCGTGATTGTGTGTGTGACCATTAGACAACTCATAATGCTATGCCTCCTTAATAATGGACATAGTGGCGGCAATAATCATCTGGTTGCATGCATCAGAGAAATAATGGACATAGTGGCGAAGTCTTCCAGGGAATACTATAATTGCCATGTGTTGGCGATATTCCTTCTGTGTAAGGCTGATACATCTTTCGAATACAAGCATTGTATCTTTCAAACAAAGATTTGAAATACTTAGATAGGGGGTGTCTTACTTGCTTGAGATTTATCATATCAAAATATGTTTGGAACATCCCGTTGGACTTCTCTTTTCAGTATGTGGCTTTCACTGATGTCCACATGTCGTGAGCAATCATATATAGTCCAGTTCATCTGCAATTCTGTCAGTGAAGCTGATCGTGTTCCAGGAGCTCATCATCCCATCATCTTTTGCTTGTGTGGTGTTTTTGACCGTCTTGGTAGCAAGTTCTGGCTCAAGCAAAATATGTTCCTTGTTTCCTCGCACTATCATTAGGAACATCAACAACCCATTTGGAGTAAATTGATCTTGTCCAACTTGGAGATCGAGTCGAACGGGGGAAGGCAGACACTCCCTCCTCGTATGGTGCCATGCCTGCTTGCATAGAAATATAGTTGATGATAAACACTTCTAATCATACTAGGATGTATATGATCAGAATTTTTCTGAATAGTAATCAACTAGGACCCATGGGGTTTGAATGGTGAAATCAATAAGTGTAGATGCTTTTCAGGGACAGTAGGGGCTGGAGAACCGCAAAAGAGGTTTGTTGGTGGTAGTGGGGTAACATTTGGCAGAGAAGTGGCCACTTTTCTTGACTGGAAAGGGCTGGAGGCATCGGACCAAGAACACTTCTTAGCTAGGTAGTCATGCGAAGTCAGTCATGACCCTTTCTCGTAGCCCACCTGAAACTAGATATATAGGCCTATGTGATTCGTCCAGAGCAAGGAGCAGAGGTAGTCTAACCGTAAGTGCAGACCGGTGACGCATGAGACCATCACCGCTCGAGACTCTCGATTCTCACTCACAGTCGATCTTCAGTCTGACCATCTCGGGGCCTAGGAATGCTAGACTTGCTTGTGAACCCTCATATATATCAGATCGAGTACTCTTATTGTATTGCCCCAATTACAAGAGCTTGTAATGATCAAAGGAAGTAGAAATATGACATCACTCCCTTCACCTTGACGGTGGGGGGACCAAGGCTTTGAAGTCATCTCCGAAGGTTCCTAAGATAAGAAAGGAAAAGACAGAGGAGAGAGGCTTTCGTATTCATTGACAAGATAGGTGGGGGCATGAGGCAGACCATAGAGCATGCAGAGCATGAGGCATGCACGATAGATTAGCATTCTGAAAAAAGGATGTGAAATCGCATTCCACAACTAGACAACCCAAGAAAGGATGCCACTAAATTAGGCTGATTCAAATAGGTGATTCGGCCACTTTACCAGTCTCCTTCACTTTCCTATCTTTTATATAGAAATAGGGGGCCTGGGATAAATCTCAGATCTTTTTTTGTTCTGCTTTTTCTTGACTGACCGGAATTGGTCACTCTTAACCCCTGTGATGTGTATGGAGGATCTCAACCTTTTCTTGGAACCTGGGATAAAAGGGGAGATGAACAAGACGTCGGGGGAGGGGAAGGAGGCATTGGATGAATGATGAAGAGAAAGTTCTTATTAACTATTTAAAAAAGTATGATATTATAAAAAAGGTAGGCTCCTTTTGGAGAGCTTAGGTGGTTGAGTCGAAGTAGAGAAGGAGACTAAGTCATCGATCGATCTCTCTTTCCAGGCCGCACTATCGCATTATTAGAGGGGACTCGAGGGTGGGGGTCATGGTCTTTCTTTACCTTTTCGTTTGACTCCAACGAGATTTCCGATTAGAGTACGCTCTCATATTATATAAATATGTTCTCAAAAGTTTGGACCATTGGGGATTCGGGGTATCCTCTGGTCAGGGTCGGCTGGCCCGGTTGTTCCCCACGATTGGTAATGAACTGGAAGAGGAGTCTTTTCTGGATACCAAACAAAGGGTAGTGCATCTATTTTGGGTACATAGACGACGAGGGGTGAGGGCCACCCTCGGGGCGGGCCGACAAGGGGTTCGAATCCTGCCACCTTTCTTGTGGATCATCCTATAGCGGATGATGGGAAGGAACGAATGATAAATGTATTTTTGTAAATTATCTCATTATTCGTTATTTTCCGATCTTTTCGTTGCATTCACTTACAATAAGAAAGAACCATCAACATTTAATGCATTCTTCCTTTCCTTGGTCTTTCGTTATCCATATTCCAGAGAACTTATCCCTTCCTAACATTCCTACTGTGGAAGCACATTTCTTTTATCAAATCTCATGGCATGATCTAATCTTGAGGGTAGTATTTTATGATGGTTTCAGATCCCAAGTTTTTATGGATTCCTTCTTTTCCAACATAATGTCTCAAAACACAGAAATCATAGAGAGAATTTCTTCATCTTTGTCTCAAACTTCATGACCATTCAATATCTCTAACCAAAAAGTGGTCAAGCGCCCTAGTTGTACTCTCTCTTCATTACCATGTCAACTGCATTATTAATATATTTTTAAAGAGATCTTCTACTTGTGTTTTTGTAAATTGTCAGCCCATTCAGGCTTCCTAATAGGCATGTTCATCTTTTTCATAACTACCAGGGAAACAATAATCCAAGGAATTCACATCGTAGTAGTCGAGTTTGGTCGATACACATGAGCCATGGTAACCTTGTCGAATGAACATATCTTCCCTAAGGTTTGGAATACAAAGTGGTGTCTCTTGATGGTCATAATAATGCTATCGAAAGATCGTGAGAGCTAGCGCGGACTGTGTCACCCTTTACACAAAATCCATCTCGTATTGACTCCAACATATATCTTTTATTGAGTTGGTCGGATTATCCCTAGGATAGGGTTTACATAATAACAATCAACATGTACTAAATGGCATGGTTTCCTATCTTGTAGTTATTTCCTTGTCCTATATTTTTACTTGCAACTGTTCGAGGACTATTATGTAGCTGCTATCTATTTGTCTCTAGGTTCACTTTACCGTATCTCATGAATAAATTTATGCCATTGGGTTCTCTGTTTTTCTACATGGTATTAGAGCGACAACCCTCCAACGCACGTGAAGCCCCACAGTCACCACCGCCCGCAGGATCTTTATTGCTGATGGCGCTGCAACCCCAACATCACGGTACACCCTCGTGCGGACTTGCTTCTTTAGCGTGTGACGAGCGACCTCACCAATACCGCTCAACATCGCGAACAACCCCACCCAGCGTTGCTGCACGCACTTCAGACCTAGCATGCATCCCCTTTCGCATGCGAGTCCTCTACAATATCCCCATCCACCACTACTTTGTACATTGCAGTTCTAGGGGGCACCTTCCTCTTTGCCTACATCCTCCAGGCACGTCAGCGCTAACACGTACGAGTCTATTTTTTGCGGAACATTGGGTTGCCTCTCTAGCCGCCCTTCCTCTTGATGCGTGATTAAACTGATTCAGTACACCATTATTCTCTCTTCCCGACCACGAGGACCACGACTCCAACCAGGACTACGCCCTTGATATCCACATCTTCCATGATGATTTTGAGGACCTTTATCAAATTCAGAGGCACATGTAACTATGTACTCCAATAACGAGCCTTCAAGGTGTTAACTGACAACCGGAGGAAATATCTATTCTAACAAAGGAAGCTTACAAAAACTATGATTCTTATTTTGGGGAGAACTATCAGGTCATGACATGTATGACCAATGCCGCAGAATCTCCCATTGCTGCCAAACATCTTTATAAGGACACTGTGAAGAATATGTGGGATGCAGTGGCGTAAAATTTTTTGCCACAGACTACTAAGTCACGACTTGTGACTATCTAATGCGGATGTGGTTCGTTTCTCAGGGAGAATTATATTTCGTGGAGTACCACCAACAACTTACCAGTCGCTACAAATAACTTGGCATATTCATGTAGCACCCCAAGCATAATATCACTTCTAGTAATCACAAAGTGTGGTAGTAGCTTATAAGTAGTCAGTGCTACTACTAGATAATCTAGGATTAAGCATTTTGTGATGTGGTCAAGGGCTTCAGTTAGACCCAAGCTCAACAAGTTGTCTGGGCTAATAATCCCCTGTAAAGGACCGGGTCTAAGGCCATGGTGGTATCAAAGCATGTTCCCTTTAATAGTAGAAAGGGTTACCTAAGAGTTACAACTGCCGTTACCATAGAGTTGGGAGGAAAGTGTTACCAAGAGGTGAATCCGTCAATGTTACTGAGAATAGGTCATGGGTCATTATGCAACGAGGACTATGGAATGACTTAAAAAAACGAGGACTATGGAAAGGAAAAATAGAATTGTCTATTGCACAAAGCCCTAGAGCTCTTTTATATAGGAGAAAAGCTCTATGGGAAAATTACATAATGAAGACAAGATAAATAAGAAATATAAATCAACCACAAAGAGGTACAAATATCTCAACACTCCCCCTCTAGCTGGAGGATATATGTTTATCATGCTCAGATTGGAACATCCGCGATGAAAAGAACCTCTAGCAAGGGCTTTGGTGAACATATCTGCAATCTGGTCACTTGACGCAACATGAGACATGGAAGTGAGTCTTTTCTGAATTAGATCTCGAGTGTAACGATAATCTACCTCGATGTGCTTGGTTTTTTCATGGATTGCTGGATTATTGGCTATAAATAGAGCATCTTGGTTATCGCATTGGAGATGCATGGGAAGAAGCACCTCATTAGTTAGGTTAATTAGGACGGATCTGACCCACATCATCTCCGTGCTTTCTTGTGCCATAGCTCTATATTCTGATTCAGCACTAGATCTTGCTACCAGTGTCTGTTTCTTACTCTTCTATTAAACCAGTGAGCTCCCTACAAACACAATGAAACCTGATGTGGACTTCCTGTCCTTAGGACACTCTGCATAGTCTGCATCAACACACCCTATAACTGTAAGAGATGTATCTCTTCTGAACAAGTGTCCTGCACCTGTAGAGGACTTCAGATATCTTGAGATCATATTTACTGCATCTATATGGACCTGCCTAGGCTGCTCCATAAACTGGCTGACTCTACAAACTGCAAATGATATATCATGCTTGGTGATTGTGACATATAACAACTTCCCTACTAGCTCTCTATATCTTCTCTTGTCAACTTCTTCAGAATCATCATCATAGAGCTTAGCATTAGGATCCATAGGAGTGGTAGCATGCCTATATCATGTCATGCTCGTTTCAGTTTGGAGATCAGTAACATATTTTCATTGCGTCATTACCATGCTCTGCTGATTCCTTGCAAATTCAAGACCAAGAAAATAATGAAGATTGCCAAGGTCCTTGGTCACAAAATTGTTGTCCAAGAAAATCCTTAGTTGACTGAATTCCCTGGTCATCATCACCTGTACAATGATGTCATCCACATAGACCAATATAGCAACATTACCTCTCTGGGATCTCTTTACAAAAAGAGAGTGATCTGCAGTAGATCTAATAAATCTCTGTTGTTCAATCAATTCTGAGAGCTTTTGAAACCAAGCTCTTGGACTCTGTTTAAGACCATAAATCGCCTTGTGAAGTTTACATACCACATGTGACTCCCCCTCAGTAGCAAACCCTGGTGGCTGCTACATGTAGATTTCCTCCTGGAAGTCACCATACAGGAAGGTATTCTTGACATCCAACTGAAATAGAGGCCAGTCTCGTGCCACAACGACAGAAATCAGGATCCGCAGAGTAGAGTGGCAGGCAACCGTGGAAAACGTATCTTTGTAATCCACTCCATATGTCTGGATGAGTCCACGAACGACTAGTCTGGCCTTGTATCTGTCCACTGTACCATCAGTACGATGCTTCACTGTAAATACGCACTTTCTCCCACAACAGATGCATCGGGGGGGAGGGGGGCAACAACAACACTCCATGTGCCTCGAGATTGCAACGCTGCCATCTCTTCCTCCATAGCAAGACGCTACTGACTAACCTGCAATGCTTCTTGGTAGGACCTCGGTATCTCAACTGCAGACAGACCCATAACAAATCGTTGAAACTCCTCTGAAAGGTGTGTAAGAGAGACATGGGAAGCAAGGGGATACATAGTGCATGCATGCCGCTGCTTCTGTAGTGCAATGGGCATATCAAGGTTCACAGCCTCCTCAGTGACTGTCACATATATAACCTCCTGCTCACCCTGCTGTAAATGCAAATCACTAGTGCCATCAATAGAAATCAAGTGTTCAGAACATACCCCGGGCGTGCTGGATGTTGGAGGAGGCATATGAGCACGAGGTCGGCGCTGGTAAACCTGTGGAAAGTATGGGGGTGCAACAGATGAAGATGGAGGAAGTGGTGGAGGTGGAGGTGGAGATGGTTACAAAGGTGGTGAAGTAGAGTTCGATGTAGACACGTTTGGAGGTAAAGGCATGTATACCTCTTCTTCAGACTCCGGTGAAATCAACCTATCACCTGTAGGAGAGAATATAATGGACTCAAAGAAGGTAACATCAACACTAACATAACACTTCCTACGAACATGGTCAAAACAACGGTATCCCTTTTGAGTCCTGGAATACCTCACAAAGACGCACTTGATAGCTCTAGGAGAGAGCTTGTCATGACCATGGGACGTATGATGTGCGAAAGCAACCGACCCAAAAATACGAGGAGTGAGCGAGAAAAGATCCTTCTCGGGAAGCGCAATCGAGAACGAGATCTTTTCTCCCAGCATAAAATAGGGCATACGATTCACCAGATAACAAGATGTTAGAACCACATCTCCCCAATATGAATGTTGAATATGATTCTAGATCAAAAGGGTCCTGGTAACATCGAAAAGATGACGATGTTTGCGCTCAACTATGCCATTCTGTTGGGAAGTATAAAAACACGAAGTCTGATGAACAATATCAAGGGTTCTGAGAAACTGCGAGAGTTGACAATTACAAAATTCTAAAGCATTGTCAGAACGGATATAATTGACATTCGCGGAAAAGACATTCTTTATTTCGTTAATAAACGACTAAATAACATGACCAGCATCAGACTTGTTTTTAAGCAGAAAGACCAAAGACAACCTTAAAAAATCATCCACAGCAACAGGATAAAATCTATGCCCTTGATGGTTTGGGACACGACTCGAACCCTAAATATCAAAATGGATTAACTAAAAAATACAGTTACTACTACGACTTTGACGACTCTGGAAAGTAGACCGGTGATGCTTCCCAAGCTGGCATGCCTCACATTGAAAAGTAGCACGAGGGGAGATCTGAGGAAGAACGTGGCACATCTTTTGCAGTGGAAGATGACCAAAACGGAGGTGCCATACTTACGAAGATACTGATCCATTGTGCAGAGGCGAGGTACTAGCATATGGAGATTGGACCAGTCTATACAATCCTCCTTGCTCACTGCCAGATCCAATCACCCTGCCGTAAGAATGTCATGAGTTACAAGGGATGAAGAATCAAATATGACACGATAATGCAAATCTTTGGTGATTTGACTAATAGATAATAAATTCATGGAAAAATCAGGAGCATGAAGAACATTATGAAGACACGTCTCTGAAGGCAACTGCACCTCCTCCTGACCAGTAATAGAAGAGTGGGTTCCATTTGCTATAACAACCGATCTACCTGAATGAGTCTACTTGTATGCACTAAACTGACTTCTATCACCGCAAAGATGGCGTGAAGCTCTTGACTCCATGATCCATTCGGATAAGTTTGCTCTGTAACAACCAGTAAGAGCATATTTTGTACCTGATGCTGATGCAGACGTTGAGGCAGCTACCTCTGAGGATCCAGGAGGAGCACTGGACTGGCTGGATTTAGGCATGATCTCTCAAACGAGCTACAAGATCATCGAACTTCTGATCAGAAGCATGAGGAGTACTAACGTGCACAGTTTGCTCTGCAACATGCGCTGATGGAGGAAAGCCATGCTTAGAATAGCATGCATCCTCAGAGTATCCAGACCTGTGGCAGTAAGTGCAAGGCTGATGGGGTCGGCTACCTCCTCCCCTACCATGGTTGCCACGACCAAGGTACTGTGTTGGGCTTCCTCTACCATGAGATGCAGCCTTAGTAGAGGAAGTCCGATGTTGCTGAGTAACACCGTCAGAAGATATACAAAACCTGCTCAGTGTACGATATGCCTCCTCCATCGATGGAATGGTGGCGTCTTTAAGGATCTGCACTCGAGCAGCGTCGTACTCAGCATGGGAGGAAATTTCACGATATATCGGCGATATATCGCCGATATATCGATATCGAGATGTGTATATGACGATATATCCCAGTTTTCAGGCATTTCCTTCACAAAAAAGCGTCAACATGTGCGATATTTCGACGATATATCGCTTATATATCGTCGAAATATCGTATCGAAACGATATCGATATCGATACAACCTTCCCTCAGGAGCAAGAGCTACTAGAAACACTCCAGTCATCATGGAATTCTTGTACTCCTTGAGTTGTTCTTGCGTATGAATCAAGGGGATGAAACCATGAAGCTTCTCAAACATATCCCTTAGAGAGGTGTAGATGGCATGCAGAGAACGTCCATTCTGCTTTGAAGGGAAGCTATCATGTTGGAGTTGCAGTATCTTCGATTTATTTTTTGCCGGAGAATATGTGGCGGCGAGAATGTCCCACATAGCCTTTGCAGTATGTTGACTCAGAATATCATTTGCTATCTCCATTGACACGGTCCCAGATAGCCATACACCCGCATATGCATCGTCTGCTTCCCATGAGGCATTAATCCCGGTATTGTCGCTAGGTTCATCCTGTGTGAGGATGTGCTTCTTGCCGTTACACTGCACTAGGATGATAAACTGCATGTCTTAAAGATCATAATTTGTCCCATCCATCTTGATAATGGATGCCTGACCTTTAACGTCACCCAGGTATGAGTCCTCGGCTTTGGAATCAACTCTGTTGTCTGACATGATGAAAACAATGACAAAGACTGGGGTTGTAGACAAGATTGACTATGTCTACACAATCACATATGGAGATGATTGTGGGTGTAGACTCATATCACATCCTCTTCCATCCATTTGAGCTCTCTCTACGTAACTAGGATGATTTTAGATGGCTAAATCAACCCTAGAAACCCAAGGATCAGACCTGGAAACCGTCGAACATGGAGCCTTAGGACGATGGAGTCCGCGAGATGAAAGGCAGGGACGGCTAGCAGCCCTAGGCTGCCGTTCCAGGGGTCGACGACGACCCTGGGTGCTGCTGCATGTGGCGTCGGCGACCCTGGCTGCTGCTGCGTGCGGCCGTGATGGCGTCGGCTGTCGCTGCTGCTGCTGCTGCGCGAAATGCGGTGCTCGCGTTAGGTTTTTGGTGGGGAGGGATATCTAGGGCACATCCTCCGGCATATGACCATCGCTCTGATACCATGTGGAAAGGAAAAATAGAATTGTATATTGCACGATTCCCTAGAGCTCTCTTATATAGGAGAAAAGCTTTATAGGAAAATTACATAATGAAGACAAGATAAATAATAAATATAAATAAACCACATATACAAATATCTCAACATGGATGTTGCGTATATAAGTGAGGGTGATTGTACTACCCTAAATATAGTAGCGCAATTAATAATCACAAAGAAGATGCAAGCATGAGAAGGTGGAGAAGGCGGTTTGCAAAAAATAAGGGAAGAAGATGACATGAGGTTTGAGAAGAGAGGGTATAAAAATATATTGAAACAAAATAAAAATCAAAGAGCAGCCTTTTTATGTACTTTATTTGATTTTTTAGTCCTTATGGTAAATCTTAACTATTTGACTAAGCTACAGTACGGTGTTAACTACTACTTTTACAAAATTTGCAATGTCAAGCAGTCAGGCGAAATTAGCATGTTGAGCCTATTTTTCTCATATGTGATAGAGTATAGTGGCGTAATTTTAATAAAAAAGAGAGAAAGGTAATAGAGGCTAATATATGATGTAAATTCAAAGACTATTGTATAATTACAAAAAGCTTACGAAGTCATATGTAAAATCTCTAATATAAAAAGGGTTGGGGAGCTTGCATTAATGTGCATGTAACTTGACATGCACCGGTGCCACAAGCATCCATTTTTCTTTGTTTTTTTAGAAATGAAACCTTGGGGAATTTAGATAACCATATGTCACCATGATGCCATTCAAAATTCAACTTCATTCAAGATTTCTAACTCATCCATCAAGACTGTCAAATTTTAACGGTGTTAACAGTGCTGAAATTGAGTCCTTCCAGATGGGCATGTTAGGAACATCTGTTTCATACTAAATTTGAAACACATATTCCACTTATCAGTCTAATTGAATCCTCAAAGGTTTCATTTCTAAAAAAACAAAAAATGGACGCTTGTGGCACTGGTATATGTCTAATTACATGCACCTTGATACAAGCTCCCCAATCCTATATAAAAGTCTCATAAATAATTTTCTCTTATAAACAACCGAGCGCAAATGAAATTAACAATTTACTATTTTTTTGCAACAATTCATTGTCAACCTTCTTTATATGACACATGTACTCCTTTATCTCCTAGGTATAACTCATCCATCCTTCTCCCTTTTCAATTTTACACAAAATGGATTAAGACATGATTTTATATCATGTGAACATGGATAACAAAGAGTATATTTTGACTTTTCTACACTTTATAATATAACTTTATATAGTTAAGGTTCTATCTTATGATGCCCTACTCTTTAATATTTTTAATTTTAAATAAGACGATATGGAACTATGCATTTTGTAAAAATCATCTGAAATATTAAGGAAAAAGAGATTATCTACAAGGTCCTCAATTCAACTTCTCTAAATCCTTTTTTTTTTGAAGCCCTTCTCTAAATCCTTAATATGCATTGCCATCGGATCCAGCTCAAGAAGATAAATCCGATGAAACTGGTTTTCGGAGGTCAATCAAAGGTCGTTATTATGATTTGTTATGAATTTTGAAGGAAAAATAACATCAATTAAACCCTTCATTAACCATTATCCATCGTCATTAGCACTAATTAATCATGATTAAAAAGACGTTGGCTATTTATGTTACTAACCAACATTAGTAATTGATTATTGGATGCTAATCATAGTAAGGATCATTAATCACGATTAACATTGGTTAATCGTGATTAGCGTTAATTAGGGATATTGGCGAAAACCATGAGACAAAAATATGGGCGCCCATAGTTTTTTCTATGACAGAGCTGATGATTGGGATGCTGTGTTATTGGACCATGCAGCAGGTTGTCAGCGGTTCGCCCTTCTCAATGATTGGACGATAAATGAGATGCCACTCAGGCATGGGCATGGGAAGGCTGAAAGAGAAGGGATGTGGTTAAGAAGCTATTCACTCTTCCTCTGGGAAGGGTGTAAATGTTGACTTATATACTAGTTGGAAGGAGGGATGCGACTTATCACTTACATAACAAAGGAAGTAGTAATCTATTGGTTCTATTCCACACGTCTATCAAAAAATCTGGAACCCACAACACATCAGAGAGGCTGAGAGAGGGGGTAACAGTAACCTCCCCTAGTACTATGACTAGTGATAGATGACCATCAGCAACTTGAACTGTCTTGCGTTAATTCCGTCAATACCTTCCTGTTTCCACAAAGATGGCTGGAAGTGCCTGAATTTACCAACTAATCGAATTCAATAAAAGAATAGAAAGGACTTGTAAATATGAAACGACAACAGAGACAAATGATGGTCTAGATGTGGTGGCTACAATTGCCATCTCTTGCATCGTGAAGACCAATTGTTATTGTACATATGGGATCAACCTCACCGATCCAACTCGGCAGTGAGTTGTTTGGGGGTCATAGGGGGGCAGCACCCCTCTTGTTTGGGGGTTTGGGGGCAATGACCCTGCGGCGATTTTTTTACATGGGAAATATCTGCCATGTCCTCTGAGTGATATGACTGCTCTGAATAATGAACCCTGTCTAAGATGACGGGGGCCTCCTCCTATGTAATTCCAGCCGAGGATTGGTGCACTCCTGACCTTTCCGCTGCCACTGAATTTTCTCGTGATCACTGGCCATTGCATGTTCACAGCTGAATGGCATCACGTGCCATCATTGGCGAACTGAGCGATTCCTGGAAGCTGTGGGTGCTTCTTCGGCTGCCCATCTTGACGGACCGCGCATGCAGATGCGTGATGAATGAGGTAGTTTGGAAGCTCATGATCGTAGCGATGTGGCAGAGCCAATTGGCTGCCTTGCAGATCCTGGCGGTGGGTCTGCCACGGGAGGAGGCTGTGCTTTCTGATGTGCATGGCCTCCATCTTAGTCCCGTGCTTTCTGATGTGCATAGCCTCCATCTTAGTGGCACTGCGACAATATGCCTCTCCCTCTAGGGTTTATTTGATACTGGTTGTGAAGATGTGTATCAGCAATTATGGACTAGCAGTATGCACGTTGAGCAACAATGCAGATCTGTGGGAACCCATTTGTGGGTGATGCATGATGCAATATTGCGCAGATGCCAAGTGGCGCTGATCCACGGGCATGGTGCTAATGCAAATCAGGGAGATCAAGGTGGATACCTTGGGGAGATAGTGAGCCGTTATTACGACGACATCCGAGACAAGACAACATGTGCTGGCTAGGGCAAGAAAGGCCCAGAGCTCCGGTGTAGGACCGTTGCTGTGGCACCGTGTGGAAAAGAATAGAGGTTTATCTATTGATAGTGAACCCTACCCCTCTATATATAAGAAGAGGGTAGGTTTCGAGAGCGAATACACATGAATGGAAAATACACAAACACCCCAGAGGGGGTTACATCTCATAAACTCTAATGAAATGATTTTTCAAGAAGTTTACACACACACACACACACATATATATATTGGTACTTTTAATTTTCAACAGTTAATTCTATTGATTTTTTCTCTTTCAAAAAAATCCAATGATTTTTTACTATTGAGGCTTTATTGCACGGTGAACGTTAAAGAATGTAGGGGTCAAAATGAATTTGTAATGATATCCAGGGTACAACTCTAAAAATCCCTATATTTTGTATTACTTTATTGACCCTTTCAAAATTGTGAAAGAGGCATGCTTTATCAATTTATTCTGAACAAGTAGAAATGTGATTTTCTTCCATAGATAATTGCATTTCTACCATGTAGATTTAGATGTTTTTTGAATGTTTGTCTGTTTAAACGTAATGAAGTTTTTTGGTTCTCTTGCACAAACTTTTTTGGAGTTCATCTTTTGCATGTATGTTTATTGCTCATGCCTTTTTTTCGCTGCCTGATAACTAAATTTCTAACTATATCATCCATTTGATCTTCCTTCATCTGTGCATGCTATTATGATCTTAGTCAGATGTTGCATGCTACATTAAGATACCATGCTGATATGTGCAAATGATGCAATATAATGCTACACTCTTACTGATAATTAATCTGGAAATACTTTATACTCCTATAGCCTTTTTTGACTTGAGTTATATGATCCCATTTACTTTTCTGAAAGTGATATTTTCCTGCATCTACAGGATGCAACTATTGAGCAACTGCTTCCTATTTTTCTTTCTTTACTAAAGGATGAGTTTCCTGATGTCCGTCTCAATATTATCAGCAAGCTTGACCAAGTAAATCAGGTGAGAATATCAAATTTGGTCGCATGACACATTGAATGCAACTTTCTTTATTTTTTGCCGGCGATGAAAGTATACTTTATTCTTATTTTGTAGGTCATAGGAATTGATCTCTTGTCACAATCACTTCTACCTGCCATTGTTGAGCTTGCAGAGGATAGACATTGGAGAGTCCGGCTTGCTATCATTGAATACATTCCACTTTTGGCTAGTCAGCTGGGTATGGGGTTTTTTGATGATAAACTTGGTGCACTATGCATGCAATGGTTGGAAGATAAGGTATTTAAGATGTAAAAGTTAATTTCGTGGCTGTAAATTCAATTCAATTTTATATAATATTCTTTCAAAAAAATTTTATATAATAAGTTGGTTATGCCTTTTAAAACTGACGTTGAAAAACATGGTTTCTCAGTTTTTCTCTTAGTTGTAGGTTATTAAGAAATCCCTTCTTGTGGGGGTTGTGTTAGGTAGCCGACAACCGGTAGTCGGAACATGGATTTGAACAAGAATCCATGTAGCCGACCTTAGATATAAACCCTACTTAAAAGTGGAAGATGGCTTCACCATCTTTTTGTAGGTTATTAAGAATGATCGTCCAATATTAAGCTAGCAGACCAAATTAAATATTAACCAGAAAATCAATACTCTACTGTGTCTTGTTTGTAACATCCCTCGAAGTAGGAGCTCATGGATGTCAGATCTGACAGTATGGATAATCTTCCCAAAAAGTGTATCTTACTGACATCAAATATTTTTTAGAATGCTCCGGCCGTTGGATTGCAAATAGATGGGTGCGATCCTACTACATGGGCCGCTATTCAACTAGACACAATGTTTGTTTGCATGTACTCTTCTTGAAGAAAGTCCCAATAAATTTCAACATCAATTGATGTTTTCTAGGGTATTTTGGAATTCGGTATATTAGGATGGTTGGTGAGTGGTGAGTGTAGTACTAAGGTCATGGGACGATGAGTGAATGTGGTACTAGGGCACGACTTCAAATTTCTGCGAAATTTTATCGAATTTCCTAGGAACCTTTTCTCTTCGTCAGCGAAATCAAAACGATACCTTATTTTTTCCCATGATTTTAGCGAAATGTTGGCAAAATGTTAGCGGATTTTTATCGAAATTGCATGTGATTTAGGTGAAACATTTAAAATATGGGTATCTATCTTTTGCTTTTATCAAATTTGCCTATATAAATGAATTTTCATCTATTTCTCCACCTATGTGTGGAGTTTTTAGAGAGCTTTATTTTGTTTAAGGAATTCCGTTAGCTAGTTTCATAACTTTAGGTCTAAATCTAACTCAAATCAGTTAGAAAAATGCATCAAGTGTTAAATTTAAATTTTAGAGCTAAGGAGCTTTGTTTTGACATATATATTTTGTTTGGTAGTTATTACAAGTGCTATCGTATTCATGTTGAAGAGATGATTGTCATGGCTCCTGCTTCCAGTTCAGAAATCAATTCTGACTCTAGGCAGTATGTTGCTATTATATATCAACATGTATGGTGATAATGACGATAATACTACTTCCAAATTTGTATTTATACCTCTATTTTACAAATAAGTGTCTATTTCTATTTTATTTATTGATTTAGGAACATTAAAAACCTTAATTTGTTTGAAAAAATGAATTTAGAGTCATTTCCATGGCTTTCAGCGGTTTCAATGAAAATTGAACGAAATAGTATGAAATTTCAGTGAATTTTTTCTTTCCAGATTTGGCAAAATGAAATCGAAATCCGAAATTAAGGCATTGACTGGGTTATGACAAGACAACTGTGGCGTGTGGTGGGTTGTTGAAGGGGAAACCCATTTTAGGGGTGCTAGATGTTTGCATCCACTACTGGGGATACAATCCCATGGCTAAAGTGATCCTTTGAAGAGCTTAAGGTAGCGGGGTTTCGGTTATCCCCAGTGATAGTGCCCCAAGTAGGTCACTGGTAATTGGGGGATGATGTTGGAGGCCCTGTCATCTTGGAGGAATATATTGAATGCATGCTAAAGGTTACACATTTTATCGTTTTGTTGATTGAAATGTGAGGATTTCTGTTGGCTAGTTGATTATTGGTCTTGTTGGCATGTGAAGGGGAATCTCTTAAAAAGGTTGCACTCGCTCTTAGTAGATGATTATTTTTCAGAGGTGAGAAGCTGGTATTGCAAGGAGTATGGTGACGACAAGGCTTCCTTTTTTATATCGAGAATGTTGTATCAAAGATGTGATGACTTGTCCCAGTCCATCCTATTTGAAGGCTTGGGAGTGGGAGCCTGCAACTTTGTAGTGTTTGCAAAATACTGATATTTTAGGAGGATGGTACAAAAATTAGATCTTGTTATTGAAGATTTTCCTTTGTTAAGAAAGATGAATGGTTGAGTTGTCGGGTAATCAGGTTTGGTTCAAGATCTATTTAGTATGATATATGATCACGTGTCTACAATCACCTATTGAGAATGTTGAGAGTGAGTGGGGGTTCATTTTTGTTGCAAGCTGAGCATTAGATGCAATCATTACATGCTCTGCTTGATTGGGAGTGTTGAGAAAGCTGAATGGTTGAATCATCCAGCAAGTGGATCTTGTCCAAGATTCATTTCATACGTGGTGAGCTGTTCTACTTCACAGTCTAGCGGCTTAAAGGTTATATTGCTTTATTGTTTCTTCTCACCAAATGAGTTGTATGTAACCTTAGATATAGGTCCCATTCAATCCCAACATTCTTTCTATGGGTGATTTGGAACTAGACAAATGGCTATATATAATACATTCTAAATGAATCTTGGAAAAATTCCAATGGCACAACATCTTAACATTTTTCCTTTCTCAACATCATTCAATATAAGGCAAATTCTCTTAATGGTTAAAATTCGTTCTAGCTGTTTCGGGTGAAAAGGCCGGTGATAAAAATATGCAGGATTCGGTAGGCTTTGAGCATGGATATTGTGTCTGCAATCTAGAGACAGCTGGGAAGATGGGGTTGATGACCCATGTTCTTTTGCACAGTAAGTGGAAGCATATGACTCTACTTAGTCTGTTGATTTGTATATGGTTGGGGAAGTTTGGAAATAACTGTATCCAGTGGATGATTCTTCATCTTGTGTTGTTTTTTGACATTTCACGAAATATCGGTGAAATACGCTGATATTTCGCTGATATTTGGTATGCCGACTTGGTGATATCAAAAGGGGAGTTGATTCCCTTTTCTTCTATGCCAGCGAGATATCGCCGAAATGTCGGCAATATGTTGCCATATTAACGATATAGAACCGTTTCTCTTCTATATTGAATAGAAATAAGGTTGAAATGGCCCAAGAAAATGAAAAAATCGGTTGCATTTTCATATGTTCTCGTATAGATGGGACTAACAAAAAATAAAAAAATAGAGTTCTTTTTGTATTATTACATCTTTTTTATTGACTTATTTATTTTATTATTTTCAAGTTTTGACCAATCAATATAATATAAGTATTTTATTGGGTTAGGTTGTGGGTCTTACGTTAATTGTCAACTACCTTATTTGTATTTGTTGCAATCTCCGCTAAAAAGAAAAATGATTTTTTTTTAAATTGTACTAAGACCAGGAATGTAGAAAGAGAGCGGATCCACTAATCCCTTGTCCTCAAACCAGTCCTTCCGGGCCTCATTTCGCCCATATCGCTTGAGTTTCCTTTCCATTGATCACACATGTTAGTCATATTTTGTATTATATACGCAAATACGAGACCCCATCTAGATGGCGGGCTTTACTCGCCATAAGCTCTACAATGTTTCTGATTTGAATAGACGGGTTATGATTTAAGGTGTCTCGAGATTCTCCAAACAAGACATGACATACGTAGTTAATATAGTATTTAGTCTGCATGTGTTTGATCTATTTCAGCTTATTTGACTCTGTGAGATTGTTATTTGTTATTTCGACTTATTTTTGTATTATAGATGACTATTTTTACTGCATGCCTTAGAGTACTGCATATCAACATGTGCAATGATTGTGATGTCAATCAGGGATTTAAATTTTGCGAAATTTCGCCGAAATTTCGGTTACGACAGGGAGGGTCTTTCGAAACACCTATATATATCGATTTCCCGGATTTCGACCGAAATGGGTCGAAATATCGGTGATATTTTGACATTTCGATCCATATCGGTCGAAATTCATGTTTTCAGTTCAAAATTTCTCGGATTTCGACCGATATGGGCGAAATTTCGCCGATACCTATGTAAATCAATGATATTAATCATGTGATCTTAATTTTAATCATTTTACTAACTATTTAGTATTTAGCAGCGAGACCCCCGTTCTGGTAGGGTATGGTGCAACAGGGGGGATGCATACAATGTTTCTTCAACGTAGGGAGCTTCACCTCCCCTTGCAATAATGATGAAACAACTCTATAGATTCTAGAGATCCGTTATAGCTTCTTTGCTTCATTCCTTTTGTCATTTATCTTTGTAAAAAATATCATCTTTGCTGTAAGTCTATAATTATATATGTAATTCACTAGAAGTCTAGAACTGCGCCTACGACCGTTATTTCTATGAACTAAACATTGTCTTATTAATCATTATCTACATTTTAGAATAAAAATACTCATATATTTTTCTAAACAAAAAGACATCTTATAAGTATTTTTAACTTAGTTATTTTAATTTCGATTCCAATATCTATCAGTCAACTCAATGATATGCCCCGATATGTGCGATATAAGGCATATGGATGAGAGATATGTGTGATATAAGTGTGAATTTGTTAGCTATTATTGTTTTAAGAACTTCGATTTAATGATATCCATTTCCAATATGTATCAATCAATAATCAACCTTAACAACGAAATGACCGATATGACCGATATGTGCGATATAAGGCATATGGATGAGAGATATGTGTGATATAAGTGTGCATTTGTTAGCTATTATTGTTTTAAGTACTTGGATTTAATTATATCCATTTCCAATATGTATCAATCAATAATCAGGCCTAACAACGAAATGGCCGATATGACCGATATGTGCGATATAAGGCATATGGATGAGAGATATGTGTGATATAAGTACGCATTTGTTAGTGTTGGGAAAAATGAATGGCTTAGTTTATTCCATGAGCCCTAGGCTCTCTTATATAGGAGAGTAACCTATGGGTAAATTACATAAAGAAGACAACAGAAAAATAAAATAACAAAGAGGTACAGGTCTTCTATATGCGTCAACACTCCCCCTCAAGATGGAGCATAGATATCAATCATGCTCAGCTTGGACGCGCACTTCTGGAATGGACCTCGAAGTAATGCCTTGGTGAAGATATCAGCAGTCTGATTCTCTGATGTGACGTGAGATGTAGTAATGAACCCCTTCTGAATCATGTCACGTATGTAGTGACAGTCAACCTCAATGTGCTTGGTCCTCTCATGAAAGGCTGGGTTGTTTGCAATGAACAAGGCTGCCTGATTGTCACATTCCAACATCATAGGAAGTGGTATATCAAGACATAGATCTGTAAGTAAAGATTTCACCCACATCATCTCTGTGCTAGCCTGGGCCATGGCCCTGTATTCGGATTCAACACTGGATCTAGCTACCACTGTCTATTTCTTGCTCCTCCACGAGACTAGGGCATCTCCAACATAGACTGCAAATCCTGAGGTAGACTTCCTGTCCTTGGGGCATCCTGCATAGTCTGCATCAGCACATATTGTGATAGAGATCTCCTTTCCTTTCTTAAATAGCAAGCCTGCACCTGGAGATGATTTTAGATATCTCAGAATCATGTGTATTGCATCCATATGGGCCTGACGTGGTTGCTCCATGAACTGGCTCACACGACTCACTGCAAATGATATATCAGGTCTAGTGATCGTGACATACAGTAGTTTGCCTACCAGTTCTCTGTACCTTCTCTTGTCCACCTCTTCTGTGTCGTCATCATAGAGCTTCATGCTGGGATCCATTGGTGTCGTAGCAGGTCGACACCCTAGCATACCTGTCTCACTCAATAGATCTGTAACATATTTCCTCTGCGACATTACCAATCCATATGGATTTCTAGCAAATTCCAGCCCTAGAAAATATCTAAGGACTCCCAAGTCCTTGGTGACAAACTCGGTTCCCAGTCTTTCTTTTGCCTGCTTAATGCCCTGCTCATCATCTCCTGTAATCAAGATATCATCAACATAAACCATGATTACAATGATGCCTCTAGCCGTCTTCTGTACAAACAAGGAATGATCAGCATTGGAGCGTTTATATCCTTGTTTCTCAAAAAGATCTGAAAGCTTCTGAAACCATGCTCTGGGGCTCTGCTTAAGGCCATAGATGGCCTTATGTAACCTGCATACCTTGGAACACTCCCCCTCAACAGCAAACCCAGGTGGCTGTTGCATATATACTTCCTCTTTCAGGTCGCCATATAGGAATGCATTCTTCACGTCCAGCTGATAAAGCGGCCAATCTCTAGCAACTGCAACTGATAGCAGGATCCGCAGTGTGGAATGACGCGCCACAGGCGAGAATGTGTCAAGGTAATCCACCCCGTATGTCTGTGTGAAGCCACGTGCAACTAGGCGTGCCTTGTATTTGTCAATAGAGCCATCTGCATTGTGCTTCACTGTAAATACCCACTTGCAGCTCACCGGGCTGACATCTGGAGGTATAGGAACCAAGCTCCAGGTTCCTCTGGATTGAAGTGCCGCCATTTCTTCTTCCATTGCTAGCCGCCATCTAGCATCCTGCAAAGCATCATGATGATTCCGTGGAATGTCTGTAGCTGAAAGTGCCAATGCAAACGTCCTGAAATCTCCAGATAGTCTCTCAAAAGACACGGCTGCTGATAATGGATATTTGGCACAGCTTCTCTTCGGCTTCCTTAGAGCAATTGGAACATCCAAATCATCTGTATTGTCATCAGGCTCCTGCAATACATCCCGCTGAGAAATGTCGTCAGATCCATCAACATTAATATTTTCATTACATACCATAGGCGAGCTAGTTGACGGGTCGGGACCATGAGCTGGAGGAGGCCTGCGGGTGTAATGGTATGGTAGTGGTGAGACGAGCGGTGGCGGTGGCGGTGGTGGTGGCGGCGGCGGCGGCGGTGGTGGTGGTGGTGGTGGTGTCGGAATCTGAGGTGGTGGTGTCATGTATATGGCATCAGGAGGTATAGATGGTAGCTGCTTGTCTCCTGATGCTGAAAAATACATAACAGATTCAAAAAATGTAACATCTGCACTGATCATATACCGCCGACGCACATGATCAAAACACTTGTACCCCTTTTGAGTTCTGGAGTACCCAACGAAGACACACTTGACAACCCTAGGAGAGAGCTTGTCAGTACCAGGCGACAACTGATGGACGAATGCGACTTACCCAAACACACGAGGAGTAAGAGTAAACAGATCCTTGTCAGGATAAATGAGTGAAAAAGGAATCTGTTCATTCAAGACAGACGAAGGCATACGGTTGATTAGGTAACATGCAGTAAGAACTGCATCACCCCAGTAGGAGTAGGGAACATGACTATGTATAAGCAGTGTTGTCAAAGGCGTGAGGCGCTCTAAGGCGCTACGGGTCCAAAACGCCTGAGGCGCTAGGCGCTCGCCTAGGCGCTTGCCTGAGACAATCGAGGCGCTAAAGAAATATTGTATGTATATATAATATATGTACACAATAAATTATTTATATTACTTATTTCAAATAAAAATATACCACAAGTATAGCACTAACATGCAATGAATATCATTCAAACATATATTAGAGAAAAATAAAACTTCAAACACTTCTAGAAATTGTTTAAACGTTCAAATTACGCAAACAAAGCATTGTTTTCATCTTCATCATTCAAGCATATAACTAAAAATTGAAATGTCTATGGATCTGTAAGTTCTTCGTCTTCGTCATCATCAAAGTTGATTTCACCAGCATCGTCTTCATCTCCACCTTCATTCCCCTCAATCTCTTCCATTTCTTCTTCTTCGTTGTCTTGTGAAGCAACAACTCGTCTTGAAGAAGATCCCGCAATAGGTGCTCCATGCTTTGTACGTTGCCGCGTATATGTTTGTGCCTCTGCAATTCCAGATGCTCTTGCTACATCTCCCCATGTCAATATATCATCTTCAAAGACAAAATCTTCCTCTGCATTATTTGTCTCCATTTCACCTAGCAACCTTTCATTAGCATCATCGATCTCAGTAAGAGCGATCGGATCTATGGTGTCTCGTAAGTCATATCGATCCTTCAAAGCCTGGTTATATTTGATGTACACCAAATCTTGCAACCTTTGATGTTCAAGCCTATTTCTTTTCTTTGAATGAATCTGCAAAAATGTTTGCACTATAAGAGTTAAAATCAAAGACTCAAAAGTCTAGATTATCATAAAATAACTTACGTGCTCAAATACACTCCAATTACGTTCACATCCAGATGAACTGCATGTCAAGCTCAAAATCTTTATAGCTAGACGTTGCAAGTTTGGAGCTGAACTTCCAAAAGAGCTCCACCATTCCACTACATTATCATATGAAGATGTTAACATCAAGAATTAAATCAATTTGAGTTTATCAAATTGTAATGGTACCTGGAGATTTTGAGTTTCTTGATCGAATGGCCATTGGATTTCCAAAAATTCCCTCAGCATTTTTATATGAGCTTAACTTAATCATAATTTTATCTTGCACATTTACATCAGGAACCAATCTTTGTATGCATTTGTATAGACCGTCAATGATCTCCGCATCAAATGCAATGGACGGGTTGCCATAGTAGAATTCAGGGTTCAGAAAATGACCTGCAGCATGTAATGGATGATGAAGCTGGCATTCCCATCTTTTATCAATGATTTGAAATACATCATTGTACTTCTCCTCCTTTCCATTGAAGCTTTTCTCAATTGCTTCCTTTGCACGATCCATTGCTTCATAAATGTATCCCATTGCAGGTTTTCGCTCACTATCAACAAGCCGAAGAACTTTAACAAGAGGTCCCATGTACTTAAGCGTGTCAAGTACATAATTCCAAAACGAGGGCATCAAAGCGATATCCCTTGCCTTCTTGCCCTTGGCTTCCTTGGCCCATTTGCTAGTAGCCCATTTCTCTGAAGTAAACATGGTCCTTAAACTGTACTTATTCTTATGGAGAGATTGCAAAGAAAGAAATGTTGTTGCAAATCGAGTCACACCATGACGAACCAATTCCTTGCCATTCGTAAATTCCCTCATCATGTTCAGTAGCCCAATGTGATTGTAAATGTAACCCGCAATCGCAATGGCTCTTTCAAGATTCTTCTTAATCGTTGGGATCTTACCAATATCCTCTAACATGAGATCAATGCAATGTGCCGCAAATGGAGTCCAATACAAGTGTGGTCTCTTCTCTTGTAAAAACTTGCCTATATAAAAATAGTAGGATGGTGTAACATTAATTTCAAATAATTCAATAGTTAAAGTCATTAAAAATAAATATATACCTGCTAAGACATAGTTGCTTCCATTGTCAGTCACGACTTGTACGACATTCCTCTCTCCAATTTGCTCCACAAACATATCAAGAAGCTCATAAATCTTCTCTCCTGTCTTTGCATATGATGATGCATCAATGGATTCCACAAACATCGTGCCCTTGGAACAATTCACCATAAAATTAAGTATGCATGTATTCCTCTTATCAGTCCAAGCATCAGACATGATAGAACATCCATACTTTCCCCAAGTTTCTTTGTGCCCAGACAACAATTCAGATGTGTAATCCTTCTCAATGCGAAGTAATGGGACTCTAAGCTCATGGTATGAAGGTGGCTTCAAGTTAGGACCATATACTCCAATAGCTTGAATCATATCCTTGAAACATTGCAGCTTTGCAGCATTAAATGGTATACCAGCACGATAGAAGAAGCGAGCTATATGTTGAATGGTTCTGGGTCGCATCTCTTTGTCATAAGCCTCCACCATGGAAGTTTGTCTCATTGGAGTTTTTCCTCTCTCTTTTGACACTTTCATAGTCACAAATGAGTCCATCGGTCCTTTACCCTTTTTTGTAGGTTGCAAAATAGAATTACTATTGCTGCTTGGACAAGCTCTCTTCCCAATCCCAATTGCATTTTGTTCCTCACATTCATCATCATCAAAATTCATGTCATCCACATCAATGTTCCCACCTTCAAAAGAATCCTTTTGAGACTTCCTCTCATTCATATATGCACGCAATTCTTCCTTTACCTCCGGAGGGCATTTCTTACAAGCGGCAGCATTCTTGAAAGATCCTACTTGATGTTGTTTGGCTCTATAGATTCCACCTTTAGTGGTCTTCTCACAAAACATGCATGTTACACTGTTTGGTTCTTTTGGGTCTTTCAGATAATTGTACCTCCACGCAATATCTTTCTTGTTAGTTCTTTCTTCAACTATGTCACGTCCACTTCCCGTAGCCATTCCTAACACATATGAACATATTTGCACAATCAACATTCTAAATTTCTAACATAAACATTTGCATATATACTATAATAAATATATGTAACCATGCCATATATTTGTTATAACTGAGATCTCTACATGTTATTTGGTGGGTGAACCCAGCCGTATAGCCCCACCCGTGCCACCATACCCTACCAGCACGGGGGTCTTGCAGAAATCAGATAAAAGGAAGCGGCGGAATTCTAACCCGAAATGATTAGGATGATGGTGTTGAATCTGATGATGCCTCTGCGCGATAGAAGGAGGCGAAACACAAAAACTGTGGTGGAGGAGCAACCACAAGCCAGAGGAGCTAACGGTGATGATTAGGGCGATGGAGATCACAAGAGGCTGTGTGCGTGGGAGTATTACGAAACGGGCTGCAAGCTAGGGTTTGTAAGGCGAATAGTTTGAGGGTCTTTGTAAATCTAATCGGATCTCCAACAGGGATCCGATTAGACCCTAAAGAGATCAATATTTTATCAGGCGCTCGCCCGAGCGCCTCACGCTTTCCATCAGGGCGCTCGCTTCTTTAGCGCCTGCACCAAATCGCTCCACCTGACTCCAAACGAGGCGCCATGGCCTCGCCTCGCCTCGCCTTAGCGCCTAGGCGAGCGCCTGGCTCGCTTTTGACAACACTGTGTATAAGAAGTGATCTTGTGACATCAAGAAGGTGACGGTGTTTTCGTTCAGCAATCCCATTCTGTTGAGATGTATGGGCACAAGATGTTTGGTGAATAATCCCTTTTGAGGAGTAGTAATTAGCCAGAATGTTGGTGCACAATTCTAAAGCATTATCACTTCTCACAAGCTTGACAGATGTGGAGAAAACATTTTGAATTTCATTAAGAAAATGGATAATAATATTTCTTGCTTCAGATTTATTTTTCATCAGAAACACCCATGACACTCTCGAGAAATCATCCACAAATACAATATAAAACCTGTGTCCCTGATGATCGGGAACACGACTCGGACCCCAGACATCGGTATGAAACAACTCAAACTTGGAGTTACTACTCCGACCTGGACGACTGGGAAAGGACGACCTGTGATGCTTTCCCAACTGACATGCCTCACATTGGATAGGTGTGTGAGAGAGACCATAGGGTAGAACTCGACGCAACTTCTGAAGCGGTAGATGACCAAAACGCAGATGCCATAGGAAAGGAGATACTTGTCCAGCAGGAGAGGATGTGGTTCCGGCAAATGGGATCTGATGCAGACGGTAAAGGCCTCCTTGCTCATAGCCACGCCCAATCACGTTGCCCGTACGGATGTCCTGAAAAATCAAAGAAGATGGATCAAAAATTGCTCGACAATGGAGATCCTTCGTAATCTGACTAATTGACAACAGATTCATAGAAAAATCAGGTGCATGTAGCACATTCTTGAGCTGCATAGAGGATGTCAGTCTAATCTCCCCCTGACCACTGATGGGGGAATGTGTGCCATTGGCAATCAGTACTGTCCGTCCTGGAGGGATCTGAGTGTATCCTGTAAGTAGATTCTGGTCGCCACATAGATGATGTGTAGCGCCCGAGTCCATGATCCATGGCAGTGTATCAGATCTACTACTGTGGAGTGCAAGTATACTACCTGAAGTACTAGTAGATGCAGAGGCAGAAGCAGCAGCATCAGTATGACTCTCTGTAGTCGGTGCTGGACCAGATGGTGGGATAATGCCCCTCAGACGGGCAACTAGATCATCAAATCGTTGATCCAAGGTAGCAACAGATGGGGGCTCTATCTGCTCAGCAGCTCGTGCAGACGCAGGAAATCCGTGCTTCGAATAGCATGTGTCTTCATTGTGTCCGACTCGGTGACAATATGTGCATGTTGGCCTAGTGCGGCCACCCCTTCCACGAGGTCCACGTCCACTGCCTTGATGATGAAATCCGCGACCTTTGTTTGCCGCCATGGCTGAGGAATTCTGACTCACAGCTGCTGAAGGAACTGTGATCCTACTCAATCTATGAAATGCTTCCTCCATGGGAGGAATAGTCGAGTCTGCCAAAATCTGAGACCGTGCTGCCTCATACTCTGGATCAATGCAGCGAGAAACACACCCACCATCGTCGCATTCCTGTATGTCTTCTGCTGTTCTGGCGTGGCAGTAAGAGGCATGAAGCTATAGAGCTTCTCGAACATCCCTCTCAGTGATGTGTAGAGAGAATGCAAAGGACGGCCATTCTGCTTTATTGTGAATATATCATGTTGAAGTTGCAGAATCTTTGTTTCGTTCTTCGCCTGAGAATATGTTGCCGCCAGAATATCCCACATGTCTTTGGCTGTGGGTTGATGTAGGATGTCATTGGCAATTTCAATAGCCAATGTACCAGATAGCCAGACCTTGGCATATTCATCATCGGCCTCTCATGAGGCATGTACTCCAGTCTTCTCTGCAGGCTCAGGTTCGGTAAGAATGTGCTTCTTACCTGTAGACTTCATCATACTCATGAACTGCATTGCCCACAGTTCATAGTTAGTACCATCCATCTTGACAATGGGCGCTGGACCACGAAAGGCGCCAATAGACGGGATATCAGCCTTGCTTTCTGACATACTGGAGATGAAGACTGGAGCGATTGACAGCAGATGATCTTCGTCTACAATGACATAGACGGGATTAGTTGCATGTGTAGACCTCAAGCAACTATCCCCATGAATATGCGCGCGCTACGGTCTTTACACGCGCAAGCAATCACGAAGAGGCACGCAAACAGTAGGCTGGCGCACGGATGTTCACGCGCAAGGGCGCACAGTTACGCGCAGGCAATAGCACGCTACTTGCATGTGCAACTAGGGCACACACGCAAGTACTGCAAGGAGAAGTTGCACAGGAGCGCGCCTGTATGTCACTATCAGAACCGGGTCTGCGCTATGCGCTGGGGCTAGCAGACCTATGCGCTATGCGCTGTGCGCTGGGGCTACGCGCACAGGCGTTGGGACTACGCGCACAGGCTATGCGCTGGGGCGATGCGCACATGCGATGCGCACAGGTGATGCGCAGGTCTCGCGCACAGGCGATGCGCACAGGAGATGCGCTAGGGCTGGAGCACCGCCGCGATTGGAGAAGAAGACCGCCGCAGTAGATCGGAGGTGGGCGGCGCCGAGTAGAGAGAGAGGAGAGAGAGGCCGGCGGGTGGGGTGGGTTAGGGTTAGGGTTTCGAGAACTCCGGTCTAGGACCGTCGCTCTGATACCAAGTTGGGAAAAATGAATGGCTTAGTTTATTCCATGAGCCCTAGGCTCTCTTATATAGGAGAGTAGCCTATGGGTAAATTACATAAAGAAGACAACAGAAAAATAAAATAACAAAGAGGTACATGTCTTCTATATGCGTCAACAGTTAGCTATTGTTGTTTTAAGAACTTGGATTTAATGAATCCATTTCCAATATGTATCCATCAATAATCAGTCTTAACAGCGAAATGATCGATATGACCGATATGTGCGATATAAGGGGCATATATGAGCAATATGTATGATAAAATTGTGTATATGCGAGCTATTTATTGTTGTAAATAACTTGAAAGATCTTAATTTGCAAAAAAATTGTCGAAAAATGACTTTTTAGCCATTTCCGAAATTTCCACCGAAATCGTTGAAGTTTCCCGAAATATCGGCAAAATTTCGATATTGGAGGTGACCGAAACGAAATCGAAATCGAGATTTCGAACCTTGATGTCAATATTACTATAAAACTTGGATTTAGACCTCTATTTTAGCAATAAGTTTGTATTTTGATCAACGCATATTAAAATCCATAGTTTTCGAAATTAAAATTCATGTGCATTTTCCATTTTTGGTTGGGTGAACTTTCGGCGATACAGCGTTTTCCCTGATTGGCGAAATGCCAATGAAATCGACATTTAGGGCCATGCTTTTTGGCAGAGTTTTGGGGAAGGCAACACACTGATATCTACTGATATGAGGCGGCATTTCTGATGCATGATGCATCCGGTATCTTTGGAATGGCAGCTCATATTTAATTTGTTAACTTAATTGTTAGGCTTTGCTATGTCAAACTTCTGGCTGAAAGAAGCGCTGCACTATTGTCCTGTCTAATGTGGTTTTGTTAGCTCATCTGTGAAAGGGTTGCTTCTTGACTTACAAATGAGACGTTTCTTGGTGGTCTAATTTTCATATTTTTTTGATGGATAATTCTTGATGAAACAAGTTTGATTTAGTGTGAGATAGGGCCCTCTTGGGCTTGTTCTCGAGTCTGTTGTGGAGTTTAATTCTGTTTTTGCCATTGTATGGTGGTTGTTAGATATGGAGACATGGAGAGTGGCAGTGATAAAGTCAGGATGAGTGAGGCTCTAACTGATTTTGAAGTTGATATTAGTTTGTCCTCACATGAGTTCTATCTCGTCTTTGTCCCCGTGATAATATTTGAAAGAGCAGGTGATCAATAACCTAGTCCTAGTTTCCAGATCACGAGAATTGTGCAACCAGTTCTTAATGTTTGAAGTTTCTTTCTACTACTTTTTTGTGGTCATGCATATGGTGCCGGTTGTTCCCTTTTCAGTCTTTTCCCAAGGTGTCAATGTCCTCCTTTTCTTCTTTGTCAGAGAGGTGTATGCTAGGGAAGGTATAGCGCGGTTGGTCATTTTCTTCGAGGATGTTTTCTGCAAAGCTTCAAGGGGCTGTTTTGCGGGGGGACAATGTGGAATACAGGGACAAGCATATCCCTCAAGCTTTATCCCTTAATCAAATTGCCCCTATAGATCATGGGGGGCCTTGTCCGTTAAGCCCAAGGTTCTCTATTTTTTGCGCGTCAGGCATTGTTTATTGGTATTTAGTGTATCATTCTAACGACGGTAATAAAGATGTTTGCAAAATTCAAAGTGAATGAAACCTGTTCATACATAGACCATGTACTTCAAGTTGCACATCTGGATAACAATCAAAATGAGTACAATAACCAGCTTTATGCATAGACATGCACTTATTTTTTCACATTTGGTGACATGTAATCCCTGTTAATTGTATCTAATTTTGTGCCTTGGCTCCTTCTCAGCCACTTGCTTGCCTGTCTATTAGCACATTATCGCCTTGCCACCAATAAACAATGGCTTTTACGGATGCGCTCTTGTAGCTTTGGGGCCATGACTATAGCGGAGTTGTTGACCACAGTTGGTTATTCTCTGACCATTCTTATTTTGTCGTAATTGAATTATGAGCATTTTTTTATGCGAAGCCTTAAATTTTGGAATACATTTAACTTCTGTGCCTATCTGTGAGAAATTAGGTCTACTCTGAATTATGAACATTTTTTTATGTGAAGCCTTAAATTTTGGAATACATTTAATTTCTGTGCCTATCTGTGAGAAATTAGGTCTACTCTAGGAGACCATTTAGGTATGAGCCAATTGAACCATGGTCATGTAAGGAACGGGGCTTTCTAGGATTACCGATTACTTGAAAATTGTGTTATCGAACTGTTTCAGGTAATCTTTTTCGTTGATTGACAAATACTTAGATCTTGAAGTTTGAATCAATGCATTGGTGCAATATTTGAGTTAGATAATTTTTGTTCATGAACTTGTTTACATAGTGTTGTGGTTCACTATTTTTCTTTTACAAATAGTAAATGATGCTTGAATTTTCTCGAAAGAAATCTTGTTAGGATGGGCATATCCTTTTGGATGATGGACACTAGCTCTAGCGATCATCATTTAGCTTTCAAAAAAAACTTTACAGCATACACTCTCTGGAATTGTAAATGTGCCATGCCTTGTCTGATCCAACAACCAAGATATCCTAAATTGGCATGCCTCTGCCATTCAACAGCTTGTACTGGAATTAGTAGTATTCGAAGTAAGATTGACAACCCTTGTAAGTGTTTTAGTTGTACAGAATAAATGGACTTCAAATAAATAATAAAATGATTTGGTTCCTTACCTCAGTCTCATACTTCTTGTAGTTGCCCAAATTATTATGAATGAATTCTTAAATTTATGAATTTACTTGCCTTGACATTTTTTGTAATTTGCCTTTTTTACTCCAGAAACAAACCTTCACTGGAACTTATTTCAGGTTTTTTCAATTCGTGATGCGGCCGCAAATAACTTGAAGCGCCTTGCAGAAGAGTTTGGTCGAGACTGGGCAATGCAACATATTGTTTCGCAGGTATGTGTGAGGCTATCCAGACTAAACTTCACAAATTTCGTGATCCTTTGGAGGATAAACGTTTTATGTGCTTTAGTTTCGTTAAACCACAATTTCGTTCTTGCTGGTTTCACGTCAACACCATTCTGATCGTTCACAAAATCTATTTGGTGAGATTTCATTTCAACTGTTGATTTTCTGATGGAAATTCCTTCCGGGGCACATAATGAGGCACCCAATGCCGATGTTTTTGGTGGCCCACTGCTGTTTCCCAGAAATGAAATGAGTGAGGATGACATAAGTCATCATATCGGTGGTTTGGGGAAACAAGATGGTTTGAATCAGGATCTCTAGATAAGCTCGATGATTTTTGTGGGACGACTTCTCTCTGGCACTTCACTTTTATGGGCAATGATGATGTTCTGATTAGCAATGATGATCAGCTTGACGTCGTTTTCTCACCTCCTGTTGTTGAGGTGTTTTTTTTTGTAGAAAGGGGACAAAGGGGGAAATCCCTTTTTAACAACATGCTTTCTCGCTAAGACCCACCCGTCAACCGTCTCCATGACTTCAGTGATCCGTAAGCATAAAGATTTACACATCCTTCTCCAATGCATGGTATTGATCAGTGTTCATGAAAGCAGGCTGAGCGGCCGCATAATGTGTTTGTGGACCTCTTAGCGTGCTGATACCTGAAGACCCTTACTATGCGCCCCTTGCGCATATGCAGACCGCATTTGTGGGCTGTGTGGCCGCATATGCGCACTGTGCATCCGATTTGAACTCACGCAACATCATTGGGTAATCAGATTCGGATAGTTACGGGTTTAGGGTTTAGGCGAACTGATTGCATCCCATTTCTCCTCCAAAACCCTCGATAGGGTTGCAAGCTCTCGATCTCAAGCCCTCTGCCTCGTCCAACCTGCGCCTCCACCACCGCCTGGAAGCCTTTCGCCTCCGTGTGAATCTCCTCGGCGTCCAGCTCCTCCATGAGAAGCTCCTTCACCTCCAGCTTCTCCATGCGAAGTTCCTCCATCGTGATTGTGCGAAGCTCTACCAGGTAACCCTAGATCCCTCTTTTTCTCTTATTTTAGGCTATTTTTATGTTTGATTTTTGGGAGTCAACTTAGGTTTGTTGAATGATTTTTTCTCTTAGTCCATTCTTACTAACAATGTTTAAGCATATAAATGATCACTGTAACTGAACTGTACTATACTGTATTATTTCCAAGTAGAAAATGTTTATGCTAACATTCAACCTGGGTTTGTTGAACGATTTTTTTTGAAAGAATTTAAGATATGATTAGGTTACGGTATTGTTTCCAAGTATAAAATGTATATGCTAACATTCAACGTAGATGCCTGAATGATTATTTTTTAAAAGAATTTAAGATATGATTAGGTATATATTGTATTGTTTCCAATTATAAAATGTTTATGCTAACATTCAACTTAGGTCCGTTGAATGATTATTTTTTTGAAAGAATTTAAGATATGATTAGGTATGTAGTTTATAAAATTAATATGAATTTACTAACAATGTTTAGTATGAATTTAGACTGGTTTTTGAATTTAGGTCTATAGTTATGTGACTCTCCTTGCTAATTGAAATTTCGATTTTCTTTCGGATACTTACATATTTTGGTGATTGTCAATTATTATGTATGGTAATTTTTCTATTGAAATATTGATATTTGATTGATTGATATTGTTTTGAGCTATAAATGAAAGTCATTTTCCTTAGATCTTCTGTTGGACTACATTTATTCATAATTTAGTTCTGTTGTGACTATTGTAATATTTTTTAAGTAAAAATTAGGAAACCACGTAGAATCACATATACCTCGCATATGCCCCCACATACCGCATAGTTGCTTCTCAGTGTTCTGTCTGAAAGCATATGTATACCGCTTTCCTGAACCTTGGTATTGATGTGGGGGGCACGGTGGGACTGTCGATCTATCGAGTGGTAGAAAGGGATGCGGATCTAGATAAGGTGGCATTATCTTCCAATGTGGGTTTACACTTAGTTAATAAGTGAATAGTGTCAACAACAACTTCCAATCTATGATGCATCCCTAATCTTTGATTGTTTGTGACACTTTGGTGGCTTGCATGCGTATATGTAACTGTTGGTGGGGAGGGGGTGGGGGGGTTGGCTCTCTCAAAGTGTAGGAAGGGATGTGGATCTTGTTCAGGTGGCGGCGGACAATAGATGAAATATCATACTTTACATGCAAGATTGAGACGTTAGGACCATTCTTCTCCAGTAGATGAAATTGGGACATTGGGGGATGCAGGAGCTGTGAGACAATTTGGAAGGGGAACATATCTTATGTACCAGACTGTGTATATCTTATATATTGAATATACATGATTAGGGTGTTCCTCTTCTAGAGGCTCACCCAATAGTTTCTCAAAAAAAACTTATGTACCACGAATTGGAATCTATGCAGAGGTTCGGTGGTTAGCTAATTGCTTGGAAACATGCCGAGAATCAATTGGATGCTTTTTTGGTCATGTTCATGGTTGTGATCAGTTGATACCTTGATGGATGACTTTGTTTTTATTTGTGCCTTGATTTACATGCTTGTTAATACCTCCTATAGACCTGTGCTGTGGCAAGCTTGAGATCTGTGGTTGGTTTTGCAGGTGATACGGCGATTCTATTTGGGTGTAACTTTGAAGTCACTGTAACATTAGATGACAAGCATGAGCAACCTGCCACTTAGATGAATGTAACATCCATATCATCTGCCATCCTTGAGGAATTATGTTGGACATTTTGGTCTCAAATTTTCATTTTATGTAGTGTTGCAACACATTTCATACATTCAGATAGATGATCGCTTTTGTTATAGTATATAATATATGAGTAATTGGATGTCTTCATGATCCAATTATCATCTCTTATTTAGTCTCACGTCATCTATAAATGTGACTTCGGTTTGTCTGTTGAGCTATATAAGAAGCCCCACACTCGTTGTATTCATTGAGAGATTCATAATGAAGTATCCGACCTTGTGTGACCTTCTCCCATGGTTTCATCATGCTCACGAAGTAGGGTTCTACGTAAAATCATGCCAGCTCCACTTTATACTTTTTAAAGTTCTGGAAAGCGGTATGCGTATGCGTTCGGACAGGTCACCGAATGCTGAATAAGCGGTATGCGGGAGTATATACGGGGTATATGCGGTTCTACGCGGTTTTCTAATTTTTAATTTAAAAATAAATAAACATCTATGGATAACATTAGTACTTAATTTACGTATCTAAGTGGAATTAAAGAAGATCTGAGAAAAATGGTTCATGTTAGATAGTTGAGTATATGCTTTTAATTGCCTAACATTTAATCACAAAAAAACATTTAACCATAAAAACTTCACATATCAGATTATTCATAATAACAAAACTTCAATACACATACACGCATTTCATGATCAAAACCTCAATCAACATATATTAAAATATTTGACGATACATTACTTATATTCATGAAAACAATACATGAGAAAACATAAAATGTTGCATATATATATAATGTTATAATGCATTGCAATTGTATACAAATGCATGCCGTATTCTTACAATTGATTAGAGGAAGAGACAGAGCTGTGGAATTAAGCATATGAATGAGAGCATTGGAAAGTTAGAGTTGTTGGAGCAGTATGCAGAGTATATGCGGGGGCATATGCGGGGAGGGCGCATAATGCACCGAATGAAATCGGTTCGATCTGCATGCCGCACGGGCATATGTGGCATGTACGGCCGATTTAACTGTCTTCAATTCCGTTTCTGCATTATTTATTTCAACATGGTATTTGAGCTGAACTATTCTAGGGTTTATTTTTTAATATTATATTATTATTCATGTTCGTGATATGTTCGAGATTCAAGAAAGTTCTAGGGTTTTTGAAACCTTACTTCTACACGTATCATCAAGTTCTGAAGATCAACATCTCTTTCTCCGTTGCTTGTCGCTCTCCAGCAACTTCCATACAAATCAAGCATCTCCAGTTTGGAAAGTTCAATCATCGTCGATTTGAAAAAAATCAAGGGCTCCATATTTTGAACCCCAGATATGGGATAGTGATATGGAATGGTGCTGGACCTTCAGTGCACAACCGAAGGCGCCATTCTCTAATTCTCTAGAAGGCGTCACTCTTCCACAAATCTTAAGGCAACACTCCAGATCGTGCAGCCACTACAATGCGCAACTCCGTGCAATATTCTAGCATATCTCTACTCTAGGCCCTCCATTGCGAAGACGGAAGAGGCTTCAAACAACATGAGGCGCTCCTCATGGCGGCGGCGATGCAACACCCTCAAACTCCAAGCTTCAGGTGATGTCGCATCTCTGGATCAGCGACTCTGGGCATGGGTTGTTCCTAGGCATGATTCGACCTCCATGGGTCCTCGAAGTAGCGGTTGCCATCCCCCATCAAATCCCCACCTCATGCACTATGGAGGAAGATATCGATCTCCTCCATGCGCTCACGCGAGACTCCTTCAAACAACTCTAGGCAAGCTTGCAAAAGTCGGCCGACTAGTCGAGTCGGGGGGGGGGGGGTAGCCAACTCGACTATGCCTAGTCGGCCGTTAGTCGGTCCACCCGACTAATCGGCAGACTTTTACAACAACATTTTTTATTTTTTCACTTTTTTAAAGCAAACATATTCTAATATGCTTAATGTTATATATAAAGTTAATTACTTCTTTTGTTTAATTATGATGGCATATAAAATGTACAAATATATGTATATATATAAGAATATATGTATAAAAATATATTTATATATTTAAAATAATTAAAAAAAATTCAAAACCGACTAGTAACCGACTAATTCCGATTAGTCGTCCGACTATCGATTAATCCTTAGTAGGTGACCCTGCCTACCGAGTATCGACTATCGCTTTCTGCAACCTTGACTCTAGGTGACAACATTCGAGTGCTGTAAAAAGGGTTTCCCTATTAGAAACCCTAAGGAAAAGAGAAGGGGGTGGGGTACAATGTTGAATGCAGAAAGCCCCCACCACAACATTCCTATATTGTTTGTGGATTTTAAGTTTGTAGAAGTATGCATCAAATGTATAGCTGGGTAATTGGATCCCTCCAGGTTCTAATTACCACATCCATCGACGGAGATCCCCGTGATGGGAAGTCACCCGTTTTTCACTCAAAAAAAATTACCACATCCACATGTATAATCCTATATTCATTGTGAGTGGGACTTGGTTTTACTGGTGAGGCTATATGAGAAGATCCTCATCACCTGTAACAGATGAGAGAAATGAATAACAATGTATATGACCCATGAGGGGCCTTTTCCCGTGGTTTCATCCTGCTCCTCACAGAGTAAGGTTCTACGTAAAATCCAGTTGTTCTTCCATTGTTTATCTATTATCTTTGATATTACGCTTCTGCATTATAGTTTTCTACATGGTATCAAAGCACATTCGTTTTTGGTGCTTTCTTCTTATAGATTATTCTTATGTTTTTGAAGATTTTACATTCTTATTCGAGATTTGCTTAAGTTTTTGTTCAATTTCGAGAATGTATCTAAGGTTTTCTGAAACTCCAGTTCTGCACGGTTCATCATCAAAGTTCTTCAAACCATAATTCCATGTTATCATCACCGCCAATGATGATATGATCAACAATCTCCAGTGGGTTTACAGAACCCTAATTCTCCTAGCATGCATGGTTCATTGATCTTGTGCACACCTCCTCGCGTGAACACTAGAAGATGCATCATGTACATTGTTCCAAGCCATATCTTCAACCATAGGCTCTCTTTCAAAGTTTGAAGTTAGGAAAAAACTCCAGGTGCCACACCCACAATAGATCCTCCAGGCGATGCCATCTCTTCTCCTTCAAGTCGTACAAGAAGAAGAAGGCATGCCCTTGGTTGTGTGCACTGGCATCATAAGATGAGGCGTCTCAGATATTGTGCTCTAACAAGCCATCATCTCCAAGAGAATAGCAAGGGCTAGAAGAAAGCCCTTTCAAGGGAAAATGATGCATCCCAAGCTACATTGTGATGGTGTGAGATCTCCTTCTGGCAATACCGATCCCCACACACATCGCCTACATTCCAAGCAGAGCCCTCGTGACCTCCCTAGCCCCCTCTCGTGCACCGCATCGCCTAGGCGACAATATCCTTCTCCAGGTGGCAATACACATCTGGGCGGCACATCCTCATCCTTCAGAGCGACATCGATCGATATTGGTCGCGCACGTTCCATGTCAAGTCTTCCCTCGACGGCGGTATCGGTGATTCCTCTTGGAGCCCTAAGAGTGGAACCCTCTTCAATGGGTTCTTCTCATGTTATAGGCCAATTTAATGTTGATGGGTCTTAGACGTTTTTTTATTATTACTTTTTTTTTGACCCAGCTGGTTGCTGTAGACAGGAAAAAAGGAGAGGTCTAGAGAAAAAGGAGTTCTGCTGTAGATATTGGAAAGGGTTTGAAAATCGATATCGGACTTTATATTGGTACTATGTTGTTACGAAATTTCGTCGATATATCGACGATATTTCGTTGAAATATCACCCATATCGACGACCATTTGTGAAGAAAAGACCTTTTTAGGGGCATATATCGCCATATCGCTCGATATATCGGTCCCACGTCAATGCCGATATGCTGGTGATATGTCGTTGATATATTGCGATATCTCGAACACTAGATATTGGGCCTAATTGGCCCGTGAGTTTTGAAAAAAGAAGAGAGGAGCTACAAGTTTTTGGGCCCAATTTTGGTCGTGATTTCAAAATAAAATAAAAAAGGTTAACATACAAAAAAACCATACTTGGAAAAAATATTATGAAGAAAAATAGATAGTTATAAAAAGAAAGCAAATAGCCAAGAATTTTGTTTGAGATTGATTTTCCCCATCTTCAGTTCTTCTCCCAACTTGATCGATGTTATCTATTCCGATCAGTATGGGAAACTGGGTGAGTATTTTGTAGAGTTCTAGAGGGCAGATTCAAACTTTCCTGTTCATATCCAAACGTCAAGATCTCAGAGTTTGCCAGTTTGATGCGCACATATATGTGGTCATTATTTGAAAAGTCCTCATCTTTGATTTGGACTCAGAGTTTTCGTATGATCCATATGGAATCTAGAGTAGAGATCCCATTCTTTGAGCCATTGTGAGCTTAGGGTTTTCATATGGATTCATAGGATTACATAGTAGATATCCCATCTTTTGAGCTAGTACGAGAGAGACCCAATTCTTTGACGAGGAGACTTTCAGACTACATTCTCCAGTGATTGTGAACTCTAGTACGAGATCCTTCTGAGGTTTCTATGAGAGAGAATCAACTTTGAGGTCCCTATGAGAGAGACCCATCATCAGATATCTACGTATGGATAATTAATGACATTCTTTGTTTGACTCTTCAGAAATGGAGCAGTTGTCCACATGATGCGTAGTCTTCTACATGTGGCAGGCCATAGTACTCCGTCGAGAGAGTCGTTTCAGTTGTAGTGTCTCTGAAAGACACAATATAAAGTACATGTTCTTCGACGAGGAGACCCAGTTTAGTTAAGTTCCAGCCAAGGTTTAAAAAAGCGCGAGGCGGTCCGAGGCGTTTTCTCTGAAATTGAGGCGGGGCGTAAGCCTCGAGGCGGTCGAGACGTAAGCCTCAATTTTTTTGGAAAAAATTAAAATTAAAGCAAAATACATTTAAAAAGTATATAATACTATTACATTTTGCCAAAAACACATTCATGAATAATTTAAAACTAGTAAAAGATACAATACATAAGTGAAGACATTGAAGTTCAAAAAAACTAATACTAAGCCGCTAATATACAGAATATCAAGTTCCAATTCCAACTTCAATGACTCTATATGAGTATTAAACTAAAGCCTATTACATCAAGTTGCAAACTTGCAACTAATATAAAATTCTATTACAATTCAAACAAAAATATGTGTAATAGAACTAGTATGTGTAGATGTATGATAAATTGAATATGATGTATACAAGATCATGTAACTTCGCTTGTTTCAAGCTCTCTTCTTGCATGGAGCTATATATATATATAGAAATATGCAAGGTTTAACATGGAAACAAAAATACATAAAAAATATAATGCTAACAAAAAAATAGGGTTATGTGTAACAAAAAATGTAAAAAAAGCCTCATGACTCGAGGCTTACGCCTCTGCCTTGCCACGAGCGCCTCACGCCTCGAGCGCCTCAGGCGAGGCTGAGGCGTACGCCCCTAAGTCTGTACCTGAGGCGTGCGCCTCGGGGCGCTTTAGGCCCGCCTCGCCTTGAGGCGTACGCCTTTGCGCCTCGAGGTGCCGCCTTTTAAAACCATGGTTCCAGCCCTTCAGTTCCTCCCCACAAGTACGACATGAGAAGTAACACCATCAACAAGCAGTCGATGGAGTTTACGTTGAGTTGATATTTTCCGTAGTGTCATGTATTATGTGAGGAAGTGATTTTTTTTCTATTTATCCTAATTGAGCATTGTATGCTCCATCTTGAGGGGGAGTGTTAGATTATACATCACATGTATAAATGGGTAATTGGACCATGGAATCCCTCCATGGTCCAATTTCCACATCCACATGTTTAGTTCCACATCTATTGAGTGGGACTTGGTCTTATTGATGGGGCGATGTAAGAAGCCCTACGTCGCCATCAACAAATGAGAGTAAGGAATAACCGAGTATTCGACCCTTGAGAGTCCTCTCGTGGTTTCATCCACACGGAGTAGTGTTTCACGTAAAATCATGGTGTTCTTCCACTATTTATTTTATTATATCTGATGTTACGCTTCTGCACTATCGTTTTATAGACCCATCATTTCAAAAAGGGGACAATAGGATAGATGGTTTGGATGTACAAATAAAAGGGAAATTATGGACCATGTTGGGGAGATTAGAATATTGGGCCGGTTTTGCGAGAAAAAAAATCAAGTCTAAGAAAAAAGGGAGAGGTGAGAGAGAAAGAGAAAGGAGGGGGATGATTGAAAAAGAAAGGAAAAGCTGAAACAAAAAGGACACGATATATAAAAAAGATGAATGACAACTCATGAGAAAAAGACACGACGGCTTAAAAAAGCACAAAGCCGAGCAAAAGAATTAAAATAACCGAGAAAAAAAGATGCATGTTTTATGATTATTTCTCCCAACTTGATAATATATGTTGAGGAAAGGGATCCTACTCCATGGAGTAGGTAACTTACCTACTCCATTTTCTTTTTTTTTTCAAATTTTTTTTTATTTTTTTTGAAAAATGCTTCCATGGATTTTCATAACTAATATCCCTCTAATATGTCATTCAAATTTCGTCAGAAACAGAGACTCCTACAACCTCCATCCAGACAGTCATTTTTTAACGGTCCCAGATTTGCTGTATTTTTTATCTTCTGGATGGAGGCTGTAGGAGTCTCTGTTTCTGTTGAAATTTGAATGACATATTAGAGGGATATAGTTATGAAATCCATGCAAGTATTTTTCAAAAAAAGATAACAAAATTTTGAAAAAATGGAGTAGGTAAGTTACCTACTCCATGGAGTAGGATCCCTTTCCTCATATATGCTTATATTTTGACAAGGGAGAAAGGGGAGGTGAGAGCGGGGCACATTCTTCTATTTAAGAAGTATCTACGAGATTTCTATCATGTTCATTTTCTTCTACTCGTGGTTCCTAAGAAAGTGATCTCATTCCCAGCATTGTTGTAAAAGTCACCCGATTGGCCCGATTAATAGGTCCTACTGGTCTAGTCAGTGGGGTGGCCGACCGAGTATTGACGAACTCTGACTAAGCCTATTAGTTGATCAATTATTTCTTGGAGATACCATATTTTTTATTTTTTTGTACTTCTTTAAAGCGAATTTATTCTAATACGCTTAATGTGTTAATTTAAATCTAATTACTTCTTTTCTTTCATTATGACAATATAAAAGATGTACAAATCTATGTAAATATATAAGAATATACATGTAAAAATGATTCATATATTTAAAATAATTAAAAATTTCAAAGCCGATTAAAACCCGACTAAATCGGATTAGTCGCCCGACTACCGATTGGTCCTTAGTCAGTGATCCAACTAGAGTACCGACTACCGATTTTTGCAACCTTGATCTCCAGGGTCCTTATATAAGCGAACCATTTTCAGGTCTCCATAAGATATAGAGGAGACCATTCACATGGTTCACGTATTTGAGAGATCCACCTCTAGATATCTGCATATGAGAGAAGACCACTCTACTTCTGATGTTTGACTTCGACATCAACTACTCCAGACAGACTTCTTTATTAGGGATTGTCTTAGACTTCTACTACCCACCCGCGCCATGAAGATCACCTCTCCAGACGACTACTGCATACCATCCATCTTCTCTAGCATTGACTGCTTTCGCGCAGATCTCCTCCTAGTGCGACTACTCTCTGCGCTGGAATTCTTCTAGCTACTCTACTCTAGGACGTCTTGGTCGTCACGACTCTAGTACATGCACATCCTGATCGTCGTAGACCCATCTTCATGCAAGGTTTTCTCGCAGCGGTGACTACTCCAAGAGGGTTTACTCCCGTCTCTTTTAAATGTTTCGAGTGAAGACGTCTTGTGTATTTTTTCTTTTGTTAGAAGCTACATGTTTCTTCGCTCAAGCTTGAGAGGGATTGTTAGAATGTCTAATAGATGGGTAATTGGAACTATTCGAGATGTGATTACCCTCATCTCTTGTTTAATCCCATATCATTTGTAAGTGGGACTCCGGTCTATCTGTGGGTTTTATAATAAGCCCCATACCCATGTATTCGTTTAGAGATTCATAATGAAGTATCCGGCCTTGTGTGGCCTTCTCTCGTGGTTTCATCTTGCTCATGGAATTTGGTTCGATGTAGAATCCAGAGCATTCTATTTTATATTTTTTATGTTCTTCGATTATGCTTTCACATTATTTATTTCAACGGCTTTTATGTGTCCTAGTTGATTACATATACATCCTCGACATACATTGTGATGTATATGCATAGTCCATTATTGATCACACATATTTGCTTTGGATTGACGGTATGAAATCTTGATGGTGCTAATATCGGGCTTCATAAATCCTTGTTGCAAGAATTTCGATTAAAGGAGATCGTTGCTGATCAGTGACGAGGTGTTCCTACAAACTTTACTATAATATGCTCTATGGTTGCCGTGCTTAGGTTTCGTCTGACTTCTTAATAGAGTTAAGGCAGAGATTGGCAACTACCTTATAGTGACAACTACTTTATATCCCTTCCTCCTATAAATAGAATTGACTAATCATGAAGCAAAGGGTCGAGAAAGTCAACGCCACTATTCATGTTAGAACAACTCGAGTCGAGCCTTTTTTCGTACTATTTTTTATCCCAAAATTGCATACCTAAATAATTGTTTAGCCAATGAAGGATTGCTGGCTACGAAATGAATCAATGGGCTGAAAACATTTCCAATGCCGATGACAACACCTACTAAAGCAATGGTAGCAACTTTGGCTCCTTTTAATTTTGACCCCTACAACATATTCCAGTTACGATCTTTGCTTGCTTTTCCTTGAGATGCAAACATGGTTTTGCATGGATGATTGTGGAGGCTCGAACAAAAATGAGAAAAGGCGAGACATGCCAACCTGAGCCAGGAGTACTCTGCACTCATCGCCTTCGGCTCCCCATTGGGCTTTTATATCAAAGTTTTGGCATTTACTTTTTAGGAAGTCGCTAGTTCTTTTCTTTCTATTGTTAATCCACCTTTTGGTGCAAGTTCTTTGAGTAATTGTGGATCCATGGTGCTTGGAATGGCTTTCATATTGATTTATTCTATTTAGTTTTTTTTGAAGTCTAAAAAAACTTCGGGGGATACACGCAGTTGTGTTCACCCCAGCTTTATTAAGAATAAAAAACCTAAAAACATACACATGGGACCAGAAAAAAGGGAGAGGGAGAGGCCCACCAAAAACCCAGCACAACAGCCGAGCGGGCCAAACAACAACCAACAGGCTACACCAGCATCCAGTCAACTACAAGACGAGCAGAAAGAGATAAAACATTTTCTTTGTAAAAGCGCTGACCTCTAAAAATAGCCTCGTTCCGCCCCAGCCAGATCGCCCAAATGCACGCCAAGGGACGCAAAAGATCATTACGATCCTTGTCCTTGTTAGACATCAAAGATTCCTAGAAAGAAGCCGAGTCAGCAGTAGCAATCCAGCCCAACAACACCGCCTCCCAAACGCCCAAAACCACAGGGCAGGTAAAAAAGAGATGCTCCAACGATTCGACGCCACAGCTACACAACGCACATTCCTCCGAGACCGAGGCGAGCATCCTCGCGCAACGATCTCTCGTTAAAAGCCTCTTCCTCCGAAAGAGCCAGAGGAAGATGCCAACCCTCTCCGGAAGCCTCAAGCCCCACACAAAGCTGCAATCACGAAGCAAAGAATCCCCCCGCGGTTGGGAGGGGGGTCAGATCGCCAAGTAAACCTTCTTTGTCGTGAAATGTCCCCCCCTCCAGGTCCAGTGATCCCTCCCCCTCGTAGGCCTAGGCGCACCACCAATAGCGTCGAAAAGACTGAGCAGCTCCACGAATATTTGGTCCGAAAGTTTGCCATGAAGGATAGGAAACCAATCACCCTCGGACCAACAGGAGGCCACGGACGCATTCACATCAGCCGCCAAAGCAAATAACCTCAGAAACATAATCCCCAGCGGTGCCCTGCCAGCCTAATTGTCCTTCCAGAAACTGAAGGTCATCCCGTCACCAAGCCTGGGAGCAAAAAGATTAGCGTATTTGTGACCCACCGCCATCACCCCATGCCAGAAAGGCGTCCGCGAACCGATACCACCATCCGACCCAGGCAACGTCCCACACAAGCCGTGAATCTTGCGCAAGATGATGGAGCAGAAATCCTCGTTATCACCCCATTTATTCTATTTAGTAGCATTCGATCACAAATTCCATTGACAATAGCATAAATGATTAGAATCTGCTTTTCAATGGGAAGGGGATCATATTGTGGTCGTTTTTGAACTTCTGTTATCCTTGCATCTCTACACATTATCGTACTTTCCCAAATGATGAGAGGAGGGGTGGGATAGGTAATGTCTCCCGCTTTACATCAAACCCAAACGTGGGTGGGTAAAAGATCTTCTACAAAGGACATGGATGAAATATAATGATGTGAAAAGGAATAAAATATCAATCCTTAGCCCTGACGCCTCTGATATCAAGTGCTTATGTCATCCATGCCTCATCAATGTTCCCATTGATTGCGAAGATAGTATTATAAGCATACAAGTCCACACTGGTGGGAAAGTTGTGTATTGAGCTTATCTGTCAAAAAAAAATCTGATCAACAGCACATGCCCATAGCACTCAACGTTAAATCATTCGCTGCAAGAACGAAGAGAATCTATGTCGGAATACAATCTTGTCAGATCTTGCGTTTTGGCTGAATCCGGCCTCTAACGTTAGCCATTCACACGGTTGCAATAGTCAACGACTAGACTGAATAGTCACTCCAACTATGAGGTGTGAGAGACTACTGACTTTTCAGTTCGACCGAATAAGCGGTCCAACTATTTCGTCGAATGGTCAACAATCGGCATCCTATTGGTTGACTGCTGAAAATATTTATTTATTTTCATTTCTTTATTTTTGGTTCTGATTTATCTCAAAATTATCAAAAATGTCAAATATCCATCTCAGTTTTCAGTGGCCTCTTTTAAAAAAATGGCTTCAATTACCATGATTAAATAGAAGTTATAATGTATTACCTCTTCTTTTGGAATTAAACCGATCGATAAGTGCATCTTGACTTTGTTTAAAATTCAATTGTACTTTTATCTTCTTAGTTGTTGACCATATATACAAATATTTTCTCGCATTGGAAAAGAAAGGTCTTTGATCTATGAGCAAGAAGAGAGAATATTGATTTTAGCTATACGAAAGAGTTATTTGATATAATTTTTACATCTTACATAGAAAAAAAATATACAATCAAATGATTCCGAATGCCTTTTGTTCTTTATTCAGTGACCCTCCTACTGAACACCGAATACCGACTTTTGCAACATCGGTCATTAACAAGCAGCCGAAAATGAAGTTGTCATGACACGACTTACCCATGCAAGCCACACATCTGAAAACATTCATAAGGTCGTACGAAAAACCATCCTGCCTTAACTATACATAACGAAGTGTATATCAGCGACATTTTTGTGACATGGCTGTGATATGTTGGTATCGCCACAACAATATGAATAAGGATGGTATATCTTTTTCCACGATATTGGTGATATATTGGCAATATATCGCCGATATCACCAAAAAATTGCTTAAATATCAATGATATGCGAAACGCTAAAAATTCATGTTGTTTTTTAATATATTTCGCTTGATATGGGATGATATTAGTCATATTTTCCCCATTACACCTCGTTAGGCCATCAATATGAGTGATATCAAGATTGACCACACGGTGAGCAATAAATGAATACAATTGATAATTAAGGCTAATTATCCTTGGATTGGCTTGCTCACACATAAGCAAGTATCCAATGGAACACAAAGTCATTTACCACTATATAACATGGGTAGCATGTACAGACTCAATCAGAAGAAGATACAGAGGACAACAAATATGACAGATGGATCTAGTTAGAAATTCTTGGTTTTGATGAGTGTCTTCAACATTTACATGGTGAGTATTATATTTGTTTATGTTATTAATTACGGGTATTTGTTATTTCAACTTATATATGCGTTCTTCAAGAAGTACTGCAATATATGGAAATTAGAAAGGGATTTTTACACCCATAACCCTGAGTAATTTCGCAATAACAATCATAACCCTACATAATAGCGAATTACATGATAAACCCTGAGTAATGCTTAACTCTTACGTAACATAACCCTGTATTATGTTCCGTTTGAGATGTCCATTATCTTTGACGATTTCCGTTAAAAAAAGACAAAGTTGCCCCTAATACATATTCTTATTTGCAAATCATGCCATCTCATCTCTCTCCATCTAGAAGGGGATGGGGAAGGTGGTCGGCACGACAGTTGGGGTCGCAGGGAGGCAAAGGCCGAGCAACTGGTTCAAGGTCATCTACCATGACGACAAGGAGTGCCATCGTGTGTGCAAGGAGGAGGGCTTGCGTGACGGTCGGTGCCGCGGTCACAGATGCATCTGCAAGAAGCGTTGTTACTGATTCGGGGGACGTACTAAGCGCATGGTATGATCGCTGCTTCTGCCTGTGATTGCTACGACATAAATAAATAACAGGGCTGCGATCTTTTATATCTTCATGTGTGATGTGAGGAATAAATGTGCCATCTGCATCTATCGATGTAAGACTCATGGTACTGCTGTTATCTGCATTTGCTCGTATATATATATATATATAATGAGAGCTTGAGCTTTAAATAACTTGGGAAGGAGGGGGCTCCCAAGCGTGCGCGAGGGTGGGGGGCTGGTGGTGGTCATGGAGTCAGGGCTTGGGGAGGAGGGGGGCTTGCAGGCGCGCGCGTGGGTCGAGCTTGCAGGCGCGCGCGGCGAGGGGCTCCCGGGGTTGCCTGGGGTCGAGGCTTGGGGAGGAGGGGGCTCCCAGGCGTGCGTGGGGGAGGGGGGAGGAGGGGGGCTTGCAGGCGCGTGCGTGGGGTCGGAGCTTGCAGGTGCGTGCGGCGGGGAGGGGGGGGGGCTCTCGGAGTTGCCTGGGGTCGGGGCTTGGGGAGGAGGGAGCAGCCTTGCAGGTGGCAGCGAGGGGGAGGGAGGCGGCAGGGCAGGATAGGGAGGCGACGAGGCAGAGGGGAGGAGGGTGTGGCTGCGGGCGGAGGGGCGGCGGAGGGGGTGCCTGCAGGCGGAGGGACGGAGGAGGAAGAAGGGGAGGGGGTCGGCTAAGCTGGAAGCAGATGGGGATGGTTAATTTTTTTGAATTTTTGCAGCCGTTGGATACAATAAGGGTTGGATTAACCCAATGATATGGTTGGTTAAGGGAAAAATTAACGGAGGGTCATGAGTGTGAGACGGACTGACTATCCAAGGTTTATCGTGTAATTCGCTATTGTGCAGGGTTATGATTGTTATTGCGAAATTACTCAGGTTTATGGGTGTAAAAATCCCATGATAATAATGTTGATACTGCTACAGAATGTGCATTCAAATCTATGTTTTAGAAAATAATTGTGTATTTCTATTTTATTTATTGATTAATGAGCAAGATAAAGCTTAATTTATGAAATATTAATTTTTATAGCCAATTTGGTGATTTCTTAAGAAATCGGAGACGCCGGCAACTTGCCCCATTTCGGGTTGGCGAAATTACACCGTTATGGACATTTAAGCTATGCTTTGAACAGTACAATACTCTTGAGAAGGCGTATGTTTTTGTTCTTGAACAAGAGTGAATTCTTTGAGAACATATTGTTCTACTGCTGTGCAGGCATAAATATGCGGGGGAGAGCCTGACTTTTTCCGATGCCAAATTTGTCTATGAACGGGGTGGTTAAATGTGAATTGGAGGGTCTTTGATCTTTATTGTCCGAGACTGGGTGGTAGATCCAATTTCTCTTTTTGGTTGCATTATTGGATGGGAGCTAGGCGGGTCAAGGAATTACTTCCTTGGATTTCAATGCAACAGTGGCTGATCATTTGTCCTAATTCGTCAAAAATCTGGCAGCTTGGAACTCACTTTTGGCTCCAATTTCTTTGATGATAGATTTATAGATTTTACTTAAATGTCTGTCTTTTCTTCAAGGACGCACCCATAGCAAAGAAGGGGGATCACTGACAGTTGGATCCTGTTCTCCACAGCTATGTGTGCATTTGGAAGTCAGCTTCTGTCAAGGCAACGGCCCTTTTCTGACTTTTCAGAAGAAAGCCGTATAGACATTAACTCCAGAGAGCGATGTTTTTCTGTCCCCTCCCTCTGCTGCATTGGGGAGGAAGATGTCGTTAATCTTGGGGCTTTTCGTGATCACTTGGCTGGACACCACTTCCTCCGAATTGTTATCGCGTGCACAACCTTTTGAGAGGGAAAATAGATGTGAATGATTCGATACGAGGAGAGGAGCCTTTGGCTGTGATTTGAATTATGTGGAAACACAGAAATGATGTGGTCTTCCAGTAGGGCAGCCCTTAATACAGAGTGTGATTCAATCGATGTCTTCTTATTTCGTGATTGATTGCGCGTGTGTGTGGGGGGTATTATGTTTGGTAACCATCGATGTTGGAATAAATTTTCTGACGAACCTAAAGTGACTATCCTTGGGTTTTTCGGAAAAATAAAGCAAAAAGATTAGTTTTGCTGAAAAGGTGAAATCGACAATCCATTCTGGCTTGACCGTTTTAAACATATTTGACATGAAATGTTTATTTTATTTCCATGATAGGAAAAAATGCCTTGTTTGGTTTGTGACAGGTGCTGGAGAAGATCAACAACCCACATTACCTGTATCGTATGACTATCTTACATGCAGTTTCCCTACTTGCCCCTGTTATGGGGTCTGACATTACATGCCAGAAGCTGTTGCCTGTGGTTATTCACACGTCGAAAGATAGGTAGGTACTGATTCTGGGGTAACAAAGTTTGTCTCATTGCAGTCATAGCTATTTTTGTTTTTTTTCCTGTACTTTTTAGAGTACCCAACATCAGATTCAATGTGGCGAAGGTGTTGCAATCTTTGATATCCATCGTAGGCCAATCTGTGAGTACAATCCCACCGAATTCTGGTGGGAGTTTCTGTTCATTTTTCTCTCTCACCATATTTTGCATTTCTGATTATTTATTTCCTCCTGCCAGGTCGTGGATCAGGCAATCCGGCCTTGCCTTGTTGATCTGAATGAGGACCCCGATGTAGATGTGAGATATTTTGCTGGGTTGGCGCTTCAGTCCTGCGATCAGATTATGATGTCTAGTTAAGGCATCTCTGGTCTCTGAAAGATAAGGCGGCATCAAAGGGAGTTGTACGTCTCTGTATTACTTGACACGCGAAGGGCGAGCTCACTTCAGCAGTAGTTGCGTCACTTTGCTCTATAATCGTGATAGCGGTACAGGAAACAGAAGTGTGGAAAAAGACTTCTCATGCTATTGCATTGTATTTGTATTGCGGGCAGGGGCTGTTTTTGTTCGGGTTATGATTGGGTTGACTAATTTGCTTGATCTACCAGATTCTTTCACTCAATTGTTTTTGCCGACTTTTATATTACCTGTTTTGATTTGTAAACTTCATCCTGGCGACAAGAGATGGGTATGGGGATCAAAAAATGAATGATGTAAATTATTTGTTTGCATTGGTATGAATTTGACTTTGCAGTTCACCTTGTATTATCAAGAATCGTTCTGTAAATGTTGGCGGAATTGTGAAGTCTGTAAATTGAATTGGATACATTTTATGATAAGTTTGCGGGTGAATGCTGGCGTTGGAGGTGCTAGCTTAGTTGCTCAGCCACTAGATCATTTCATTGGTAAGATGCCCAATTCAGCGTGGTGTGCGAAGCTACTGGCGAGAGTGCCAACAGGGTAATCTGGCTTCAAGGGAAGGGTGACTTTTCATTCAGCATGGTGTGTGATTTTGTTCTTGCACACACGACTTTGATTCCTTGGAAGCAACTTGGGATATGGAGTGAGAAAGCAACTCCAATGATGCATGCATGTTGCCTCCGTGGTGCCATTCTCGACCATCTTCCTACGTGGTACCGTCTTGCCAAGTTCGGCCTCAACCCAAATCTAGTAAGCATGCTCTGCAACTTGGAGGAGGAATAGAGACATCACCTGTTCTTCACCTGCCCATCTCCAGAGGTAGTTTGGAAAGAAGCTTGCGAGGCATTGGGCCTTCTTAATTAGAATCCCCTTGTGCTCGATAACATCTTGGCGCGGATTGAGCTGTTTCTTGATATGGATGTGGGCTCCTCTGGTATGGCAGAAGCTGCGACAAGAGTGGAACTCTCGGTGGGTTACTGATGTTGCTCACTCACATATCCATGCGTCCGCTCTTATAGCTGTGGATACTAGGGGTCTGTTTGGTTACTGGGTTGGATTAGGGTGGGTTGGGGTATCCTCCTGTGAATAGTAGCTGTTTGGAGGATTGGGAGGGTTGAATGATAATTGTGATGTGATGTGATGTTGATTACGTATTATATTAACTTTTCTAATGATTATAATAACATGGTTAAAAAATATTACACCAAAGAAATTGTACGGTCAATACAAGCAATCCCAACTCTAGATGCAGGGTTGGAGCTAGGGGTATGCTAGGGTATCCTGGTGTATCCTGGCAATCAAACGAGCCCTAGACCTTTTTTGGTATATTCCAGCTATCAGTTTCATTCTTCCTCAGCTATTTTAATGTGCTATTGAGAAAAAAATATTTTTTAATGAGATGCCCTCCATGACTTTCTTATCAAAGTGTACATCGTCAATTGATATACATTAAGTCATTAAATATGTCAGATACGAACAAGTTATTAGATATGACAGCTATTAGATATTGCTCAGAGTGCTTCGAGTTTGCATTCATTATATATGTCAGATACGAAAAAGTTATTAGATATGATAGGGCTTTCACCCATGCACATGGCCTTCTTTGATTTCTGGAGTGATATATGCATACAACTTAGCTATTTCAATGCTTATGTACTATGTATGACATGTTAGGTAATGTGGCAATATCAAATATGGAAATCATATGCAAATAGATTTATAAATCTTCAAGCATATAATTTATACACTATAGTTGCTTTACCTTACATCATGTATTTACTCAATCATATTCAGATTATATTGATATATGCTATAGAACTGTTCTTTATTTGTCTAGTACATATACTTAATTTATAATTTTCTTTATTTTTTGCAATGCTATTTGTGTTGGGATGAAATAGATGCGCTGTCAACTACTACAGAAGAACGTGAAGGACAAGGGACGTGATCAACAGTGTCCGGACACTTTTCACGGAAACTAGAGAAGAGAAATCAAATATAAGAACAACAACTATCTTTATTCCCTCCTCTTCCTTCTCCAATGCTCTCTTTTTATCTTCTCTTGTATTTTATTGTATAAATTCATTCACCTTCGCTTTTTATAGGCTCATATACGATCTTCGATTGATTGTAACAATCAATCAAGAAACTAACCATATTTGATCAAACCTAATAAAATATTCTTCAAAGATTAAATGGAGTCCAAATCTACAATAGTAGGATCTAATTCTCCCAACTAGAAAAGTTACAATCATACCAAATTCCCATTGAGTTGATACCATCGCGATCTTCACATCATTTTTATTATGCAATGAATATCCTCACTATCAATAAGCTCCTCTTGCAAATCGTAATCCCCTCAACATCCTTTGAGAGTGTCATTGTTGTTTATTAAAGCGAATCACACTCACTTCTTGCATTTTCTTACAACAGATATGCCAGCAAGCTATTACACTCTTTCGATACTACTACTCTTGGGAAAATTTTGAGGTCCGACACATTTCTCAACCTTTCCCGAGAATCTGCACACCTTGTTTTGAATCGTCATTCCTCCCATCACTGCAAGTACTGCTTTACTCACTTTGAGAACTCCCCCTCCAACGGCAACTCAATGTCTGCGTGCCTCAATTGTTCTTAGTGAAATTAAATTTCTTTTTTTATGCAGGAACATGGTTAACACCTTTTCAAGTGTGAGTCGCCCCATCAAATATACAAAATTGCATTGATCTAACTCCTTTGGCATGGTAAACCTATCCACCTACCATCTTGATCGTATCTTCATCACATGCTTGGTATGTATTGAACTACAAGCTGAATGAGGGCACGCAATCTGAACATGTCGAGTCCAAATGCCACTCTAAATCTTTCATCTCTCTTGACCATGCTAGCAATTCACACTTGTAGACTGTAGCGAGATCCTCTCCGTCCGAGTTTCATAAATCTTTTTTTCCTTTTTGCCCTTCTTGTCACTATGGAAGCATCTGATCAGATTTTGACTCTTGTTAACCTCTGAATTCATTTCCCTTGATTTAGAATGTCTACTCTCTATCACTAGTACACAACCTTCATCATTTGTTTCCTCATGTGTCGACCTCCATCGAGAGTCTACTGATAAGTTGAATATAATGATTTCATGTCGTATAGTAATGTCGTAATAATATGATAATAAAAAGATGGAAGACCATCATCGTATCCTCCTCTTGAAGAGAGAGACTTCTTTTTCATTCTTCTCCAAAAGTGAGAGCACATCTATGAGAATTTAGTTGAACTCAACCACATGTTCCTCCAGCCTTGTCCCATCCAAATTTTTGATCATGGAGCTTATTTATCATAGATTTGAACTTATAACCATCGAACGTCTTCAATACACCTTCCGGACCATCCAAGTCGATGATCTCGGAAGAGTGTTGTTTACCAATGATATTTTTATTGTAATGTTTACACGATCCCTTATCTCCTTCCACTTTCCTCTTTCATCTTCTTCAGCTCTTTTTTTATGGCATGAGAACTTTCTTAGACCCTTATTACGTGAGTATATTCTTAACTCACTATTATCATGAAGTGAAGTTATTCTTTCCATTGAAAAGTTATACAAGAACAATGAACCATTCGGTGCGAATTTTCCACCAGATATGTTATCATGCCTCCTTGTATAATCCTGTTGCGAACCATCGTTGGTAGAATCCTTCATGACTGTTGGGGAACACAAAATATATGAGTTTCATTCTCTAATTTGATTCTAGTAGTTGAGGTCAAAAGTATACGCAAACAATCACCACAAATGCACATAAAGAAGAAGTTACATGATATAATAGTGGTCGATCACTGGAGAAGAAAATAACTAGGAAGAAGAATAAGTAGAATTTTCTCCCTTCCATCGCTCTCTTCCTTCTCTTCTCTATTTTCTCATTCTCTTTGTTGTCTTCTCATGTTTTGTGTTGAATACCCTCCTCCTAGTTTCTTTTTGTAGGATCAAATGCATAGTTAGATCAATTGTAAGAACTAATATCAATCACTTAACATATTAATAAGATTTTATCAAATCTAATCAAATCTTCTTTAAAGATTACATATAATCCAACTCTACCAAGTTGGGAGGCTAATTTTCCTAAGAAAAGTCATAATCCTAATAACTCTCCCTTGAGTTGAATTTCATTACGATCTTCATGTTGCATTGATTCTTGACTAAACTATCCTGTCATTTGCAAGCTTCAATTGCAAGTTGTCACAGCTTCCGGTGTTGCACCTGTCATTAATCTCAAAGTGCCTCCTCTTGAATGTACCCGCACAATCTATGTTGTACATCCTGAGGTAATACCGCACATATTTCGTAACTAGAGAGCAAGTCATTTCCCAATAACAAAGCGGGTTGCACTTACTTCTCCTTCTTGCATGCTCCTACAACTGAGTTCTATCTCCTGATACTACTCGTGAGAAAAACTAGAACCTTATTATCTATCATGACCTTTCCCTGAAGTCTGTATACCCTATTCGACATCCTTGTTACTTATATCACCATGCATGCTCCTTTACTCACATTGAGTGGTAACATGACGTCCTTGTTCATTATATCACCATGCATGCTCCTTTAGTCACTTAGTCCTAGTAAATGAATTTCTTTTTGGATGTGAGCACACGTTTAATACATCTTAAAGTGTGCACCGGTTATCACACATGCAAAATTTATCTTACCTTAATCCTTTGACATTGTGAACCTCCCCACCTTCCATATTGATCGTGCCATCATCACATGCTTAGTACGTGCTGAACTGCTCCATGAAGGAGTACACATGATCTAAACATGTTCAGTCCATAAGCCATCTCAAACCTTTCTTCGTCTCTCTTTACCATGCTATTAAGTCACCCTTATTCCTTTTCACATTTCAAACAATCAACAATCTTATAAACCTTCTTGTCAATTGGAAGCATCTTGTAGGACTAAGTGACCAAACTCTATCTTTGAATTTCATTTCCCATGATCTAGAATGCATGCTCTCTATCACAAGCATACCACCTCCATCATTCATTAAGTCATTTATAGATATCTAGTGGAATTCATTATTAGAAGTAATTGTCTCATCCAATCTGATGGCCTCCTTGCCATAGAGAAATGTAATAACAATATGATTGCAGGACGATAGAAGAGAGTTCAACAATGTCTATGCCTTATTCTCCTCCTTGAAAAGAGACTCTCCTTCCCATTCCTCACCTCAAGTATGGGCATGTCTATCAAAATTTAGTTGAACTCATTCATTATGTATCTTGTCATGTCTATTATCTTTAGACCATTTAGCTTCTTCTTTAGCAAGCATTTTTGTTAGAGAATTGGATTTGTATTATCAATCGAGTTTCCTCAATACATCCACTGGATCATCCAAGCCAATGACTTCGCTAAACATATTGTATACCAAATGCAGTTATATCATAATGTTCATGGGATCTTTGATCTCTTTCCGTTCTTCCTTGCTCATCTTCTTTGGCTTCTTCTATACTGTGTAGTAAGCTTTTCATAAGTCTTCTTATGTGAGTATATTCTTCACACACTACTATCTTAAGATGAAGTTATTCTTTTCTTTCATTGTAGGGCTCTATGATGAATGATGAACCATTCGATGTGAAATTCACCATCATTTTTTTATGTGTCTCCTTTGATGATGTTGATGTCAGTTGCCACTGGTAGAATCCTTCACTGCTTCTAAGGAATGTGCACAAGATACATCGCGTACTCTTGTCAACATGGAATCTTGCCTTGAGAGAAGTTGTTGGGGTTAGAGAAATGCACAATAAATCACCATATTACATATGATGAAGATGACACCCAATAGAATGGTGGTCAGATACCTTGCACGATCATCAAATAAGAAAATTCACCTCGATTAACACCTTCATTCACTTTCCATTTTCCTTCTCGTTTCTCTCCCTTTCTCACTATGTTTGTTATCTTCTCTTGTGTTATGTTGAATAACTTCACAAACCCTTTGATAATTCCCTTATTTATCATCATAATATTGATTTATCATCATTATGGCTTAAGCAATTCATTAATAATAGTTAGCAATTAACTAAATTTAACAATTAACCTTGTGTAAATAATCAACACTAATTATATGTTTATAAATAAATATATTATTGTGCCCATTATTTTATGTGTTTATTTATTATTAAAAATCAAATAAAAATTAGTTTAATATTGTATATATTTTATTTAACATTAACCATAAATAAAAAATGCAAAAAATAATAAAAAGGATTAAAATAAGTATTTTTAATACCTTAAAAAAATACTATGTACATATAATGTATTCTCAATTCGAGTCAACATGAGAGTTGTAGATCTCAAAAGATCTACAACTTTCATGTTGAACACCTTTTGTTTTGAGATTTCTAACTATTTTATTTGGATTTCATACTATTTTTTCATTTCTTTTAATTCTGATTGGACCATGTGACACCACCTCCTACTGCCACATGACCCAACCCCATTCAAACTGCCACCTTTATTTATCCACCACCTGATCAGTTAGATCGTAAGGGTAAGCTTGCATCAACCCCGTCTGATCCACAGCCGCACGATCCTCCTTAATTAAGTGCATCATAGTCTCCCGCTCTCGCCAAACTCACAGCCAACTGATCAAAAGATCAGATGGTTGCTGCTCATTGTCCCCGACACAACCCTTCATATTTCACTCCATCGTCAACTACCGAACCACCCGAGTTCTCCCCGTTTCGCCAAGTCCTCTAAACAACCTCTCAACCAACTGATACTACCCTGACGAGGCCATGACCTCGCTTCTTCATGCTAACCTCCTAACTACCCAAAACCCTAAATCCTTTAACCTCTGACGGTGGTTGAAACCACCGCTTGGGAACATAATCTTCACCCATCTTCTTCCACAAATACCCCATTATCGGTGAGGTTTTCTTCCATCCACCTTTATGTGAGAGTAGCCTAGCTCTTCTTCATCTCTCGGTGATATCGATAGAATGTTTTGAATTGAGACGATGGTATTCAACTCCGGTGATGACCCATGGCAATGACCCCATGACTACAACCTTAAACGCGACCGTACGAACTCTCTTTAGTGGCCGAGGAGATTAAGCGTAGATTGATGGTTGTATTGATCCTCAAGCCCAGGATCCTTCGTCCATTCACGCTTTAGCTTCAAACTAATGTAATGTGGGTTTAATTCCACCATGATTTCTTTGATTTTTCAAGTCTTGTACATACACCATTTCCCGAAACCAACCACATCTTGACCTTCATCGTGCATATGTGATGCATGCGGGAGTTTTCCCTCACCATCTCCCCTTCTTCGTCTCTCATGTTGCCTTATCCTATTTCCTCCTTTGATGTGGAAGAGGAACCCATCAGGTCCTCCACTCACTCGTACTTGTTGGGCCCCATTCACCGCACAACTCACTCCACACACGCTTCAGCTATTCTCTAACACTTGCAGATATCAATCCCTTCACTGGTCGGAGCTTCGAGCTGGCCTCTATCTAGAGTTTCAACTCTGGTGAACCTTCATCGAGTCAAGGGTTCAACCACTGCCAACCCTTCTTCGATTAACCAAGGTCTTTTCCCAAGCCTTCCAGAGGTTCTCCAACCTTTAGTGAGGAGAGAAGAATATGGAGGAGGAGGTAATAGACCGCCGGAGCACCGCTGCTACACCACCACGCACAGAGGAGGTCAGCCTTCCTCAATGTACAAGCACCGTTAGATCCATATGATTTGACGGCGTACATTCAATCCGAATCTCTGTAGCAAGCCAACAGCCTCGGAGGAATCGATTCTAGCCCCAAAGCACCTCGACCACCTTGACCCGAGCCTACATCCGAGACTCATGGCACGTGCGATGCACGTGAGGGCTTAGAGAACTTACCGTCGAAGACCATGAATTCTTCAAAATTACATACAAGTCCAAGCGGCGCATGCTTCACATGCGCGACCTAGAGCATATGCGTAGGAGCCCTTTCGACTTCTCTATATTGCAAAATACCCCTACGCTGGGGGATAACTTTAAAGATGAGTAGCATGCTTATGTATTTAGATTTTTGTCCCTCTAAGGACCAATTTATGATTTTTTTATTTATTTGGATATGTTTATTTGCAATTATGACCTTATATTGTTTACTAAATAACTTTTGCACGTGATCTCCAATCGAGTTGATTCAAATGTCATTTTGAAGCTAATTCAATTATCTTTAATGACATACTTTATTCTCTGATTTGATACTTAAATTAATATTGATTTATCATAGATTTTTGCTCATATTCTCCATGTTAAAATGTTATTTAACTAATCCCGATTCATTTTTTAATTACATTAATTGGATATTGAAAAAAATTATACAATATTGCTTGAGTTATAAACTTAATTCAGAAGCATTATTAAAGTAATCATGTACTTGTATTTCATGTAATTCATTTTGTATCATTTTGTCAAATTATTTAAATTGCATAAAAACCAAATAAAAATGCAATCATTCATTATGTTTAACATGTTGCATTGTTTTGTATTCTTTGACCTAAGAAGCATCTTAATTGCTTGACCAAAATATCTAGGATTTAACTAATTATGTTGAGAGCTTGTATCCATGTGTTCGATCTATGACTTATCCATAATTAGACTAAGTCCTCTTTATATGATTTATTGACTTAGTCATGATAAATAAATAGTTGGATGTATTACAATATATCAATAATAAACTAGCTGATTAACGATTCATTAGATGACGTCGTTGCCAAAGACACGACTTTCTTAATATAATTAATTTTGTTTTAATATTTAGTTAACTTGATATTTATGTATTGTTGGTCGGAAGTGTTTTATGACTAACTCTTGCATTGTTTTAAATGTGATTTGTTGTGTTTCATTTCACGTCATTTTGTAGCTTGATATCTTTCTAATACATATCTAATCCGATGCTTTTGTGGTAGGGCTCGTGACGATCGAGGATGCTTGGGAGATGCAGAGGCGAGGAGTCAGGAACTCCAGCTGTATGCAGCTGCTTAAGCTACATTGAAGAATGAGAGATGGATAACTACTTGTTGTATTTATTTTTTGTACATGTGTGTTGTATATATATGTTGTATATATCTTTACAATGATTCTTATTTGAGAACTCACACATGTAACTTGGATATGGACTTTATTTATGTGTTGAGCCTGTTTCCCCACTAACTTGGGTGGGTCTCAACTTGAGTTCCCAACCTTAGGGTTTAGGCACATAGCTCTTAGAGATACTCTAAGATTATTAATTATGTGCTTAACTGTAATTTAGGACACACTAACCCAATATTAAGGTATTCACACATCTCATAAGATTCATTAGACACACTTAAACTATGTTCGATTTAGCTCAAATTAAAACCATTCTATCCCGCTAATAGAACTCATGTTTAGGTGCGAGTTTTTCAACTTGCATTTATATAGATAGATTTTAATATTCAGTCTAGCATCTACATGGAGAGAGATAGATGCACTGTGACTATTTCTTTCTCAAGCATGCATCATGTTTTCTCGTTTGTATCAGCTTTTTCGAATCCTCTCTTATTTTATAACCTAAGAATTTAAAGAAATTGAGACTAAACGGTAGATGAGAATTGCTTGGTTTCTCACATTTTAACTCAGATGATAACCTACAGCTTAAAATTTGGGATTGATAATGCAAGTTGACCTTAATTAAATGGAGTAAAAACACCTTTTTTTAGGATAGTGACCAAACAATGTGGGAGGGCAAACCCCACATTGTTCACATATTATTATTATTCATGTTGAAAGATGAGGTTGTATTCTTAGGATAGTGATCAAATCCCAAACTTATACCTGCGCGTAATGGATTCTATCTCGGATTATCACCAACATAATTTAAAATATAATTTGACTCATACTTATTGGCCTTCATGTGTGAGTTAGTAAATCAAATTGGGTTTACTTGTGCTTAGTGGTCATGACTCTTCAAACCACTCCCATAGCCCTTAGAATCCATTTCCATCTCTTAGGATTCACTCATCTTATTAGATTCAATTTAACCTAACTGCTAGTGACCCGATTCCCCGATCCTTAGACCCATATTATTATACGTAGGCTTCTATTTAGCTTAGGTACGTGGGAACCACGTCCTAACCATGATTGTTTACTTTGATTCCCATCATCTTCAATTCACATCTCTTAGGTCATTTCTCATCTTAAGTATAGGGAGGACCTGAGTCCCCGTACACTTATATTCATTACTCATTTTCACCCACTTCTTTTATCTTCTTCTTATATTTAAGTTATTTTTAACCTAAGTATAGGGGAGAACTTTGAGTCAGTTCCCATATATTCCCATGTATTTAGCATGAGCTATGGCTTCATATCACTTAATGCTATGAGGACATAGCACACGCTAAGTATAGGAAAGTGTACTGTGTTATTTCACATATACTTTAGACATAGCCATATTTTCAAAAATTTCAATATTTTTGGGCTAAGGGTTAAGTATTCTTTGATCTGATTTTGTAAAAAAAATGTAAAATGATTTGACAATGTTACCTATGTGACATTGCTTTGAAAAAATATTTTACATTGGTTTGTAAAAATAGGGATTTGACTTGTTTTGAAAATTATTTGCAAATATTCAGAAAATCTATATTTATGTGATATGGTTTGTAAATTATTTTCAAAATCTTTTCAAAATGAGAGTGTAAACGAGACTAACAAAGTGTTTTGTAAATAAATCTAATTATAACTTAACAAATAGTATCACAAAAATATTAATTAATAAGTTGGATGTATCCCTAACAATTACACATACACACAAGGCTTGAAGAGTTAAGAACACATGATTTATGAGGTCCCTTTGATTCATAGTTAACCATTCCTGGTCATTAAGATCTTAGACTTAATAATTCATACATCCCTAGTTTGAAATATATGTGTGCTATATTGCATGCCTAGTCTCTACCTTAAAGAATATGACCACCCGTCACATTCACGACCGCAAATATGATGTGATGAGTTGAGGTTTCACTTGAGGAATTGGGATGGAGGATTTGAGTTTGGACTTGATTTAATAATACTTGAGGATGAGATAAAATCAATGAAGGCTTCATGAAACCTGAGTGTCACACCTTATCCACTATGAGAACAAGTTCTTATACTATCTTTGAAAATGACCTAAGTACCACGGTGTGATGAAATTATTTAAAATTGTTGATCAATGTACGCTAATCTTGGTAAAAGCAATGGATCTAGCCAAAAATAAAAGAAAAAGAAAGTGAAAGAAAAACTCTTACACTACCAAGTCAAATTGAAAGAGCTTACACCACAGGTGAGCACTCCCAACCTTTTAAGTGTCCACTTGGACCAAAATCTTAAGCTTTTATGAGTCCATCTGGCATATAAAAATGGCTCTGTATCGTATAGTGATACAAGTTTGGGTGTTGAACCCTGTGCATTCTCAGAAAAATAAGTGCAAATGACTCAACACTCTCTTGACGGACACATTCATCAACACCAAAAATATACATGTGTTGAGTTAATAAATCACTTGAGATGATCCTTATTCCAATGAGAGGGAGAGAAGAAAAGACACAATCCTATTCCCTCCATCATTTGTCCTTCCATCTACCCATTTAAGTCTGACAACTAAAGAACAATTGATTTAATGCAAGAATAGATTTATTCCCTACTATTGAGGATTGGGTCCTTAGGAGAGTCTCTTAGACTGGAACCTTGGGTGACGTTTCGACTCTACACATGTAAATGCAATCAACACTAATTGTCATGCTCATTATTATTTCTACAGAGAGTTGATAATTAGGGAAGTTGACTTCCTTCTGATTAAGACCTGGTTCAACTTGGAATTTTAGGGTCATTAAAACCGAAAATTCTGGATTAATCAAGTCCTGTATATTCACATGCACAGTCAAGGATTCAACTAACTTATTCATTTTTTTATTTTCTCGAGGATGTGCAAAGCTTAAGTATAATGGGGTGAAAAATCCATGATTTATCATCATAATATTGATTTGTTATCCCTCTAACTTAAGCAATTCATTAATAATAATAATAATTAATAATTAACTTAAATTAATAATTAACCTTGTGTAAATAATTAACACTAATTATATGTTCATAAATAAATATATTATTGTGTACATTATTTTATGTATTTCTTTATTACTAAAAATCAAATAAAAATTAGTTTAATATTGTATCTATTTTATTTAACATTAACATAAATAAAAATACAAAAAGAATAATAAAAGGAACTAAAATAAGCATATTAATATCTTAAATAATATTATGTATTATAATGTATTCTCACTTTGAGTTCTACATGAAAGTTGTAGATCTCAAAAAGATCTACAACTTTCATGTTGAACATTTTCTCCTTTGAGATTTCTAACTATTCTATATGGATTTTATAGTATTTTTTTCCTATTTCTTTTAATTTTGATTGGGCCACGTGGCACCACCTCCTACTGCTACGTGACCCGACCCCATTCAAACCCCACCTCTTTTTATCTACTGCCTGATTAGTTAGATCAGACGGCTAAGCTTGCACCAACCCAGCCTGATCCATAGCCGCACGATCCTACTTAATCAAGTGCATCATAGACACCCACTCCGCCAAGATCACAATTGTTTGATCAAAAGATCAGACGATTGCTACTCATCGCCCCCCAACACAAACCCTCATTCCACTCCATCGTCAACTGCCGAACCACCCGACTTCTCACCATTTTGCCAACTCCTACAAACAACCTCTCAATCAACTGACACCACCTCGTCGAGGCCATAATCTCTCTTCTTCACGCTAACCTCCTAACTACCCAGAACCCAAACTCCTCTAACCTTTAACAATGGTTAAAACCACCACCTGGGAACACAACCTTCGCCCATCTTCTTCCTCAAATACCCCAATCACCGACGAGGTTTTGCCCCATCCACCTTTATGTGAGCATGACCCTATTTCTTCATCTCTCGGTGACAACCGAGGAGATGTTTTTTGTAGCGATGATGGTGTTCCACTCCAATGACGTCCCATGGCGATGACGCCATGACTATGACCTTAAACGCGACCCTACGAGCTTTCTCCAGTGGTTGAGGAGATTAAGCGAAGACCCAAGGGTTGAATTGATCCTCAAGCCCATGCTCCTTACTCCATTCACGCTTTAGCTTCAAGCTACATGTAATATAGGTTTAATTTCGTCGTGATTTCTTAGAATTTTCAAGTCTCGTACAACACTATTTTTCGAAAACAACCACCTCTTGACCTTCATCATGCATCAGTGATGCATACGGGAGGTTCTCTTGACATCTCCCCTTCTTCTCTCTCATGTCGCTTAACCCCTTTCTTCCTTCGATGTGGAAGAGAAACCCATCAGGTCCTCCACTCCCTTGCAAGCACATGACCCTATTCACCTCACAACTCACTCCATACATGCTTCGGCTATTCTCTAACACTTGCAGGTATAAATCCCTTCAGTGGTCAGAGCATTGAGCAAGCCTTCATTCTAGATTTTCAACGTTGATAAATCTTCATCGAGTCGAGGGTTCATCCATTGCCAGCCCTTCTTCGACTGTCTAAGGTATTCGCCCAATCCTTGCAAAGGTTCTCCAACCTTCAGTGTGGCGAGAAGAACATTGAGGAGGATGTAGCAGACCATCAGAGCACCAATGCTATGTTGCCGCACACGGAGGAGGTCAATCTTCCTCGACGTACATGCACTGTTAGATCTAGATGATCTGACGACCTCTGTAACAAACCAACAAGCTTGAAGAAATCGAGGCTAGCCCCAAAGCACCTGGGCCACCCACATAGTCCAGGCAACCTGCATCAGACCTGAGCCTACATCCAAGTCTCATGGCACATGTGATGCATGTGAGTGCTTGGAGAAATTACAACCGAAGACCATGAATTCCTCAAACTTGCATTCAAGTCCAAGCGGTGCGTGCTTCATGTACGTGACCTGGAGCATTTGCATAGGAGCCCTGCCGACTTCTCTATATTGCAAAAATACCCCCATGCCAAGGGATATCTTTAAAGATGAGTAGCTGATTTCTGTATTTGCATTTCAGTTCTTCTAGAGACTTGTTTGTGATGTTTTCTTATTTATTCAATATATATTTGTTTACAATTATGCCATGTATTGTTTACTATGCATGCATTTTCGTCCCTTTAGGGACCTGTTTGTGATGCTTTCTTATTTATTTAATATATATATTTGTTTACAATTATTCCTCTATATTTTTTACTAAATAACGATTGCTTTGATTAAAATTTCATTATGAAGCTAATTTCATTATCTTTTATATGACATATTTTATGCTCTGATTTGATACTTAAATCAATATTGACTTATCAGATATGTTTGCTCATATTCTCCATGTTAAGATGCCATTTAATTAATCTCGCTTTATTTTTTATTACATCAATTGGATATTTAAAAAATGTACAATATTGCTTGAGTTATAAACTTAATCCAGGAGCATTATTCAAGTACTTATATACTTGTATTGTATGCAATTCATTTTGTATTTGTCAAATTATTTAAATTGCATAAAAACCAAATAAAAATGCATATCATTTGTTATGTTTAACATGATGCATTGTTTTGTATTCTTTGACTTAAATAGCATCTTAATTACTTAACCTAAATATCTAGTATTTAATCAATTATGTTGAGAGGTTGTGTCCTTGTGTTTGATCCATGAGTTATACGTGATAAATTAGACTGTCCCTTTTTAGAGTAATTTATTTACTCAGTTCTTATAAGTAGATAGTTGACCGTGTTACAACGGATCAATATTAAACTAGCCGATTAATGATTCATCACCCTCTCTTTCTATAGGCCCAAAACAATCTATGACAAGTAAAATTATCGAACTCTATTGATAAAGATATTAATGATATTTGATCAAATCTAATTAAATACTCTTCCGGGATTACAGGAAAACCGACTCTACCATATTAGAAGTCTATTTTTCCTAGACAAAAAATATAATTATAATAATTATTCCTTAATTTAAAAGTATTTGGTTAGGAGTTTGCACCTCACCGATTGGATATAAGATCAATTTTATGAGTTTAACTTACTGCTCGAATTAATCATTTTTATATCATCAACGAAATAGAGCTATGAGATAAAGAAATGAATATCTTGAACAGAAAGATGTTGCCATGATAGTTATTTACATGTTTGAATATTTATTGTTGATTGATATTTGATATGTACTCAATTTTATGAGGAATAATATGCGGTAATTGCCATAGATATAAAAAATCCTTTAATAAGAGGTATTTCATTTTTAAAAGGGTAAAATACACAAAAGCACCTAAACTATACACACATTTTCAATGTTGTACTTGAACTTTAAAAGTAACAATACGGTACTTAATTTTTATAATTTTTATCAATGTGGTCTGGGACCACTGAAATGTATTCGATCATTTTGTCTTTCTAATTGTAAGTCACGTTTGTTCAAAACCACATTGAGATAAGCTTAAAGATCGAATACCACATTGTTATTTTCTAAAATTCATGTACGACATTGAAATTGGGTGTATAATTTAAAAAAAATGTGCAATTTACTCTTTTTAGATCCAAATTTTAGAAGAAACACGGTTGGAATTTACGCGAGTTAATTCTTTTGATTGAAATTTACATGACTTCATTCTTTTGCTTTCTTTCAGCTCAACAAACATTTTTCATGCGTGTGCGTTTTCACAAGAGTACCCACTTAAATGGCATAGTGGTACTGCAGTGTGTCTCCACCCAAAAGATCATGCTTCAAACCCCCCTTGTGAGGGTTACGTTATGTAGTTGACAACCGGCGTAAAAAATAGGTGACTCTTTCAACATGGATTTGAGCAAGAATCCATGTAACCGACCCTACTTTATAGTGGGAAAGACTACATCATTTTTTATGCGTTTTCACAAGGAAAATTCAGCATGTGCTAACAAGGAGAAGATGCCACTAAATATAATATCAATCCCAAGTAGAGGGCTCCTAAGATATTGGCCTCATGGGAGCCCTAATCTCTATGGAGACGTGGATGCTTCTCGTCCAACACATTCCAATCCTTAACAAAACCTTGTTAGTGATAATAGCAGTCCACAGGTCAGCTATGGGCATATTGCATGGGCACACCCTTACTTATTCCTCTTTTCCATCTCCTCCCTCCTTTGCACTGATTTTGCCCCTCTTAGATGGATGATGATGGTGCTGCTATCCCATGCAGCCTTCTCATCAATTGCGAGCTGATTATTTTTCGAAGAAAAAAAAATTCTTCCATCCAGAGGAACGAAAAGAGTAAGCGAGATCTACTTGGATGCAAGATCAGGCAGGTTGTTAACGAGCAACGACGAGAAGAAGGAAATGAATTATGGGTTCAAATAGTTTCTACACGAAGGCAACAACTTATCAGGTAGAGTTGGATTCCTTGCAATCTTGAAAGGATATTTGATGGGTTTGACCAAATATCATTAGGATCCTGAATGATAATATCGAGTGTTATAATCAACTTAAGATTTTACACAGGCCTCTAGCTGGGTTGGGCTGGGTTGGGGTGGGTGAATAGTAATCTGTGAGGAGGAAGTACCCTTGTGAATAGTAACCAGAGTTGGATCAACCCTGCCCAACCCTGCAACCAAACAGGCCCCTAAAGAAAGGAGGGGAATCATGCCACAACATAATACAATATCTTGGACCCTATAAAACCTAATCCTTCTACCTAGTTTTAGTTCCGTGAAATGAATTTTCATGCAACAATGAGAGAGAGAGGAAGAAAGCAAGATAACAGAGTGAGTCGTACTTGTCTTTCTTCTTCAATGATCATGAGAGTTGGCCAACCACCATTATATCATGATTTCTTCTTTACATATTTCTGTATAGCAGCTGATTGTGCATTTATTTTTCACAACATACATCTTTAAGTGCGCAAATGTATGTCAATAGGGAATACGAGCTAATCAAGTTACCATTTGAAAGGAGAGTTCTTTAAATGCGCAAAGGATCATGCATGGTGATGGAACAATAATGTTGAATAGGGTACACAAGCTCGAAGGAAAGATTGTACAAGTGATGGATCTCCAATATTTCCCAAGACGAGCAATAACAAACGAGAGCAATAGGTGGCGGCATCTCTGCTGACTCAAGAAGGAGAAGCGAGCGTGATTCACTTAACCAAAAGATGATGTAAACATTCTCTAGTCACGAGCGATGCATAGCTGCATCAAAAGGCACATTACAAAAGTATGCATGCATGCCCGAGAGGAGGTCCGTTGAGAACACATTGAGATGGGTATGACATCGAGAAGCACGAGTTTTTGTTAAAAAACATTCAAATGACAAGGATGACTCAATGCAGAATCGATGTGACATCAAGATCATAGTGGCATTCAACTTTTCTTTATAAAAATTAGAATCCTAATATGACAGTGTTAGATTCGACACAGATTCCTTTAATGAGATTTGGTTGAATTTCATTAAGATTTGATCAATTGAGAATAATTGTCGCAAGCAATCTAAGATTCTATTTGAATCTATAAAAGGGAGTCCGAGTCATTCCACACTACAACGCAAAGGCAAGAAAAGAGACGAGTGAAGAAGAGTGCGAGGGAATGAAAAGTGTTGTAGCTATTCTTCTTAATGATTGCTCTTCTCTAGTGGTCGTAAAAGATGACTAACCACCGTTACATCATATCTTCTCCTTCATGTTCTTCTATGGTGGTTAATTGTGCATCCAATTTTCCCAACACACCATTTTATGGGGGGAACTCGGAACCAACTTTGAGAGGAAGGTGGCATGCTTGCATACAAGGATAGCTCTCAAATGCTCTTGGGAAGTGCTGACAAAGCGGGAATAAGACGGGTTTCAAGTCATCGACCAAATGAAATCAAGGACATGCATAGCAAATGTTGACGAGAAACAACCACAAGTAACGAAAAAAATGAATTGATTACACTCCGACTGCACATGCCAGCACGCATGGGTCACACATCACCACGAGAGAATCAATGGAGTAAAAGGAGTTGTAAGGGTTCCAAAACTTGAAGGAAAGCCTCTCTTTGAGTTAAACCAAACCGTTTCCCCCTTCTTTTTTCGTTCGAGAAGTCGCATTATGAAACCAACATGTATATTAATGTTAATACTAAGGGTGTGTTCTTTTGGGGAATAACCCCAAGAATAAGGACAATATTCCCCTTCCCTCTCCTTCCTACGGCTATTCTCCCATGCGCATCTCTCTCTACCCATATTCCACCCTTATTCCTATTTTTATTCCACATTATTCCTATTATCCAGCCGAACATGAATAATGCCTTATTCCTCAAACTTATTCCTGAACCGAACACACCTTAAAAGAATGGTGAAATCATCCTCACTGTCCGTATGAAGTCTATTAACAAGGGTACCTAAACAACATTCTCTTCTTAAGAGGGGTATGATTGATAATAGCATGTAACGGTATCTATGCAAAGTATCTTTACCCTTTAAATAAAGAACAAAAGGGCTATGGATTGGCTTTTTAACTTTACAAAACGCCTCCTATTACAAAAAGAGGGAGATCACGTGCTCCCAAAGGCAAAAGGTACCATCTGCATGGAAATCTGCTCTACTCCCACCACAACCCCCTCTGTACTCCCACCGATACATCTACTATTAAAGCCAACACCCATTAACCATCACAGAACAGAAAATTGCCACAGGAGTGACCACTAAGAACAACAATTGCCACAGGACCCACCAGACCAGTTTCAGCTTCCTCCATCAACAACAAGAAAATGGGGGTATGGCTCCAATCCAGTTCAGAGAACTTGTGCTTATTCTGATTGGATTTGCCTCCTTACTTCTGTTCTTCCTGGTTTTGTTGCAGATTTTAAACTGGGTAAAAGGCAGGATAAGTGGGAGGGATGAGAGCAAGAGAAGACCTGAGACTGAGAGCACCTCTCAATGTAAGTGGCATTCCTATCTTTGCGGTTTCTATGGCATACTTGTGAAGATTAGGTCTCTTGATTCATATCGAAGATGGGAAAAAGTCAACCGTATGTAATTTTCTTTGCAAGTTAACTAAGTTGCCCCCATCTGTCTAACTCAAACCCAACTAGACGCAGATGACAGAACTGGCGCAATTTATCTTGTATGGCACAAAACGAATACATCATTTTTGTGTTTCGCCTTAAACTTGATTTGCCAAATGTGTGTCAAGATACTTATTCTATGGCAACAAGAGGAATGCAAAACATGATCCATATCTTTATTCTGTCTTTTCATGGCAATTTTCTCTGTTCAACTTGGCCCCAAGGATAATAGCTAGCTTAGTATAGTAATAAAAATCTTTTTTGTAAGCTAACTGGAAGTCAAGCTTCTGATATTTAGACCAGTTAACTCAGATTTGTATTTTTCTGCTATCCTCAATCCTCATCTAAGATTACTCAAAGTAATTCTGATTTCTATCTGGCACCCCTTCAGCTCAAGGCGGTCTACAAGATACTCGAAAAGAAGAATATAGTCAATGGTCACATGGACTTCTAACAATTGGAACACTAGGAAACATCCCATCAGCTGAGGATTCACTGAAAAATGAGTCTTCTGAAAGTTCACGTGCTATAGAAGACATGCTGGATATGATTGCAGTGGGTGATTTGAGCAAGTTTGAAAATGCACTAACAAAGATATTGTCATGTAAAACAAAATCTGAATCTCGCAAATTATCAAAGAATGCAGAGGGAGAAGATAACCTTCCACTGGACAGATTCTTGAACTGTCCGTCAAGCTTAGGTATTGACCGCAGACTTTGCCAAATATGTTCCGATGATGTAGACAGTGGAGATGAAGTTGATGCCTTGCCAGAAAAAAAGATCAGTTTAAACAGAATGAAGGATGTGTTCACAGAAAATAGCATTATCAAGAAATTGAGACCCTTCTTAGTGCTCCTTAAAAAGGTTTTCAATCATAAAGGTCACATTGTGCCGGATCAGCTGAAGGATCAACAACCAGAATCTAGGGTTGAAAAGGTATGAATATCAGTAGCAATAGCAATGGATAACGAATTTAGTATTTTTTTTGGATCACAACTATATCAAGCATTTATTTTTCCACAGATGTTGACGGCAATATTAAGAAAGAGTATTCGCAATGGTAGTTCTAAGAATTTTTTGGAGAAGGAATGCATGGATGAAAAACATATAGATCATCAGAAGCATGAAAACAAAGAGAAAGGATCTAAATGGATCAAGACAGATTCAGAATGTGGGTAAACGTATTCTACAACTTCTATCACATGTGCATATTTTTTTGATTAAATCACATGTACATACTACGAGAAAATCTTACCATGATATTTTTTTAATTCACAGATATCGTTCTTGAGATTTAAATGGGCATTTCCAACTTTACAGAGCAACCTGGAATCTGGAGTACTGCAAATTGCACACCTTATTAAGGCGCATAATGGTATACTCCATTTAACCATGACCATCATAAACACCAAGGATGTAAATGGTTCTCAAGTAATTTATGAAATGGGCGTTTTTCCGAAAGAAAATTGGTATATTCTCAAGTAATTTATGACTGGAGGCTCCATCGTTGCTTAGTTCAAACACCTGTTTGTTATTTGTTCCATTGTGTCGAAAAAAGTCAGAAAAATGGAATTAACTGAGCAGTTATCTATGTTAATCTATTTCTAACAAACTAATAGGGCTGTGGCACCCCAGCCCAGCTAATGAATCATGGCTCTTTTTTCATAATTCTCACATGTTGAGAATTACTCTACCCGCAAACCCTATGGGTAGATTAGTCATATTGTAAAGCACTCTATCCATAAACCCTAAGGGTAGATTAGTCATCTCATACACTAAGTGAATTGTAACCCTAGTACTCTGCACCTATATAAAGAGCCTTAGGGATCTCCTTTCAAAATAAGAAAAAAGAATTATTTATTTCTACTTGGTATCAGTCGCCTCCCTTCCCCCCTCCCCCGCCCGCCGTCGCCATCCATTCCCCTCCCTCCGTCCGCCCGCTGCAGATCCACTGCCTCCGATCCCTCACAGCCTCCTTCCCGATCCCAATCCCCCCCCGACCGAGCCTCGCGCGGAAACTCCCCACCCCCAACTGCCCCCAGCAACGATCAGCCGAGCGCCTCTGCCCTTCCCGATTCCCAATCCCCCCCGCTGAACCTCACGCGGACACACACGGACACCCCCCCTCCCGGCCCCCTTCCCCCAACTGCCCCAGCACCGATCGCCCCGCCCCAGTTTCCCGATCACAAATCGCCACATCGTGCGGACCCCTCACCCCTCCCCTCCACCCGACCCCCCCCCCCCCCCCCCCCCGCGCCTTCACCCCTCCCGCACCCGCGCCAGCAGACCCCCCCGCCCCCACCCCCAACCCAACTCGAGTTACCTCCCTCCACCCAACCCGCTACCCACAGAGCCCCCCCAGTGCCAGCAGAACTCACCCACCCCACCCGCTACCTCGCAGAGCCCCCCCCCCCAAACAACAACACGCGCCAGCAAAGCCTCCCTGGCGTGTCAGCAGAGCTTCCCCCGCGTGCCATCCCGCAGAGCGCAACTCGCTCCTCCAGAACGCCCCCGCCTTCCTGCGGCTCCCTCTCCACGCGGCTCCAGCCCTATCCGCATGTATAGCTCCATACCTACGGGTCTTCCCTCCACGTGCTACACGTTTTCGACTCCTGTCTACTGGCTGCGAGCACCTCGTAGACTTTGCGGGTCCAGTTTTTATCGGCTCTTCGGCATCAACTCCTTCAGAGTTTTATTGCGGCTCTCGTCTCCTCCAGCTCCTCCTCCGACATTCACGCATGCTGTCATTCAACCTTCGTCTACCATGATTTAGGGATGAGTTGTTTTCCCTACTTTATTTTTTAATACAGCAGGTCTGATATCTTCTGTCACCATGTCACAATCAGATGTGACATCACCGGGATATGATGGAGGGAGCACTCGACTACCCTCATTTGGGTCGATCTCTAAATTGGACGACACCAACTACCCCAAGTAGTCCCGCATGTTCCTCATGATCGTACGCGGATACGATAAGGAACACATTCTTTTGGAGTCAGAACCTGCTGAAAAGACAGGAAAAAATGCAACTTGGGACAAAGACGATGGAATGGTCAGTTCTTGGATTATGGTCAGTGTCATTGACCGGATTGCTGATGAACTCGTATATTACAACACTGCCCATGATATGTGGACCTCTCTTCAAGCCACATATGGTCAGGATAAGAATTCAACTAGGATGTATCAGATGTACTTTGACATGCTCAATATGAAGCAAGCTGGGCGCTCACTACCTGAGTATTTCTCTCTCTTAAAATCCCTTTTTGAGCGATATAATGCTTGTATTCCAGGCTGCACATGTTTGACTTAGAAACATCGCCAACAGATGGCGGTCCTTGTATTTCTTGCTAGACTCGATTCAGGCTACTCGGCTGCTCGAGATCAAATGATCACAATGACCACTCTCCCCACCATTGAAGAAGCCTACAGTACTCTGAATCGCCTTACTATTCCTCCTACAAGTGCTAAAAGCACTGATCAAGGGCAAATTTCTGCCCTCGCTGCCCCATCTGGACGAGGAAGTCGAGGCTCTTTCAGGAGCCGTGGTCGAGGATGCTTTACTCCAGGGCGAGGTCGTAGCACCATCCAATGCTCTTACTGTCATAAATTTGGTCACACAAAAGTTGCATGCTACAGCAAACAGGGGTACCCTACTCCTAGTGCTCGAATGGCCAATGAAGGAGATAGCCCTCTCGTAGAGGTCCCTAGACGTGACTTCGATGATCTGATGCAGCGTCTCAACAGGTTGCAATCATCCGAATCCTCTACCTCATATCAGGACAATACTACAGACAATACGTCAATGGTACGATCAGGTATCTTTATCGCGTCCGCCAATAGAATTACAAAATCAGAATGGTTGATTGATATAGGTGCTTCCACTCATCTATGTGGCGAACGAACTCTCATACAACAGATGCGTAATGTCCCTCCTGGACGGACTGTACAGGTTGCTAATGGACGATTTTCCCAAATAAAAGGAAAAGGCGACGTCCATCTAACTCCAAATATCAGACTGAACAATGTTTTATTTGTTCTGGATTTTCCCATTAGTATTCTCTCTGTTAGCCAGATTTGCAAAGAACTCAACTGTAGAGCGATATTTGATGCTATATCTTGTGTGTTTCAGAACATACTAACTGGGAGGACGATTGGTGCGCGCCGTAAAGAAGGGGAGTATATCACCTGGTCCAACTCCTCTGACACTATCGCTTTCTCTGGAACCACTTTCTCTGCATCCTCCGGTGCTCTTTGGCACCAACGTCTGGGTCATCCTTCCATTCACAAGCTTCGACGAGTTCTTCCCCAGCTTCCTCCCACTGTCAACCTAGAGTGTGAGGCCTGCCAACTGGGGAAACATCACCTGAGTTCTTTTCCTTCGTCGGGTACCATTCATTCTAGTAGTCTATTTGAACTTGTTCATCTTGACATATGGGGACCCAGTCGTTATCCTGATCGACTGGGAAATAGATATTATTTGGTTATTATAGACGATTTTTCTCGTGTGTCTTGGTCTTTCTTAATGAAAAATAAGTTTGATGTCTTCCAAATCCGTGTTCATTTCGTACATGAAATAAAGAATCAGTTTGGTACCACCATAAAACCCTAAGATCTGATAATGCTAAGGAACTAGTCTCGCATGACATGCAATCATTCTTAGCATCTCAAGGCATTCTGCATCAAAGCACATGTCCTCATACATCCCAGCAGAATGGAGTAGCGGAGCGTAAACATAGACATATTCTTGATATCGCTCGCACAATACTCATTGACTATCACGTGCCATCTACATATTGGGGTGATACTGTACTAACTGCCACATATCTTATTAACCGCATGCCTTCTACTCCCATTGACGAGCAGATACCTATTGAGGTTCTTTTTCCAGGAAAGGCCATATTTCCTGTACCTCCAAAAACCTTTGGCTGTATCGCCTTTGTTCATATTCTTGATCCCGGTCGGGATAAACTATCGGCTAGAGCAGTGATGAGCCGCCCGATAGACTAAGGTAGATATATCACTAAGGTCGTTGCGACCATAGTCACTCGGGGCTCAGAGCTCAATCAAGAAAATAAAATCAGACCATCAATCAAAAAGACAAAAATCAATCAAAACCAAAATAACGGTCCTGCTATGTGATTAACCTGGTATAGCATCCAGGGTCGGTCTCAGGGAGCACGAGTTGGCCTCGCGGCCTACGAAGTAGTCAAGAAATAAAACAAAGCAAAAACAAGTATTTTTGGTGGTTTTTAATTATTTTTATATTTTTTCGGATTTTTAATAAAAAAGGAAAATAGGAAAAAGATAAAATCAAGCACAATCAACAATTTATTTAAACACTCCAAAAAGTTCCAAAAATTCAAACAAAAATATTTTTATGGTTTATAGGTTTTTTACTGTTTTTGGTGAATTTTTGAGATTTTATAATTTTTATGTATTTTTTTAAAATCAAAGAAGGCAGAAACAGTGGGCCACTATCCAGCCAGGCTTCAAAGGGCCATGAAAAATATCAAATGGTCCTATAACAACCTGGAGGTAATTTTTATGAAAATACAAATAAAAAGGAAAATTCAGAAAAAGAGTTTATTAATTTTTGAGTTTTCTATAATTTTTTAGAATTTTTATAAGTTTTTAAGAGTTTTTTAATTTTTAAGATTTTTCTATATCCAAAAATCGCCAAAAATGCATAGAAAATCAAACACACAAAAACAACCAAAAGTTAATTTTTTGGAATTTTTAAAACCGTATTTTTTATGATTTTCTAATTTGGACAGACACAAAAACGACTGTTTTTGAATTTTTAAAAATAGCAAAACACCTCAAAAATGTACCAAATTTTTGGTGAAAATTTTACCCAGTGGCAGGAGCCATGTATCCAAATTTCACACGATTTAGACCTAATTTGATATTTTATTTAATTAGCACAAGGTCTCACAGTGCACCGGGACCTATACGTAATAAAAAATAATTGCAGGGGCTTAAAAGTAACAAAACCAGAAAGTATGGGGTCCCTCGTGCAAAAATTCCAAGAACGCACGCACGCTGCACGTGTACTAGGCACAGAGGGACCTAGATGTAAGAAAACTTAATTCCAGGGGCTTAATAGCAACACGTGCTAAAAGCCTAGGGAATAAGTTGCAAAATACCCAACTAATTCAGCACATGTTGAATAAAATCATTCACAGGGTATGGATGCAAATATCAAAAAATAAATTTCATTCCATAACACACAGAAACTACAAGCCCATATAATGTAATTTGTCCAAAAAGCACGTGATGAAGCACGTGTATCACACAGGCAGGGACGAAAATGTAAATACAAGAAATATTAAGGTCCTAAGTGCAATATGTCCAAGAGCTAAAATTTATTTCATAAACTAAACTAGAACAACAAGAAACTGCAGGGGTGCGGGTGCAATTACCCAGCCGAGGCGCGTGCTGGGGAACGTGAGGTGCCAGATGTCGAGGCGGGAGTGGCTGCTGATATGTGGCTCTGGTGCAGACGCCTGGACGATCCAACGGTGGGGGCGATCGGGCGAACGTGGGTGGCGCGTGTCCGTCAGACCACGATCTGACGGTCTGACACCGCAGAGGATGGACGGTGAGGATGATATCTTGAGTGGCTGGTGAATCCGACGGCTGGAGGTAGATGAGGAAGAACTCCTCCCGGCTGAGATTCTCCGGCTCGCCGGAGGAGATCCAGCAAGCCGATGAACGATCGGGGAAGCGAGTCCTGCTCGCGATGGCGGTCCGCGTCGGGTGGTCACCTCCGATGAAGCATCCAACGGTCAGATCGTTCGGCGAGGGACGAGCGACCTGGAGGAGCTCCGACGAAGGTCTGAAAGCTCAGCCAAGGGGGGTATCTTCTCCTTATTTACCTGCAGAAGAAAGGTCTCGCTCGGAGGAGTGCTCCGGCGGGGGTTATTCGCAAAGACGATGAAAGAAGCGACGTTGGGGCGGATGATGGCTCTAGCGAAGGCGGCGGAAGGAGCCCAGCTCGATCCTGGCTCGGGTGGCTAAAACCGAGGTGATCATATCGTGGAGGAAGGGTGGCGATGAGTTGGTGAGGGTATCGGTACGGGGTAAAGGGGACTGGCGGAGCTCCGGCCACTAGGGCGGAGCTGGCGGAGCTAAAAGACGAAAATCGAAATGGACGGCGAACGGAAGGTGATAGGGACTACCTGATGACGGGAGCCGACTGGGGATGAGCTCAGGAAGCTCTGGGTCGTCGCCTCGAAGGGTCATCGAAACCCGAGGCTCGGGCGCAGCTCGTGAAGGTGCACGGCGACAGACGTCGCCGGATCAGTGGCAGCAGGCGTCCTCTCCTCTCTTCGACACTACACTCACTCAGCTGTCACTCTGGGGAGCACAATGGAGGTCCTGGGATGAAGGAGCAGCGCCAAAGATGGAGCGAATTGGCGGCCGGAACTGGAGCTATATAGTGGTGCAGGTCCGGCTAAATGGAGTCGGGCATGGATGCATGGAGCACGGACCCCTAGAATCCACCCCGGGCGAGGGTCTCGGATAAGCAAGGATCAAATGGAGCCCGGGGTTTAGGGATTTGGCGATCGGATCAAGTGGGGAAAAATAGGAGAAATCGGGTCGGGGCAACAAGATCCGAGTCTGGTGGTCCTGGGGGGAGAGTTGACAGGGGGTCAACATCCCCCGTGGACCAATCAGAGCTCGCCAATTATTAAAGATTTAAAAATTCAATAAAAAATAGTAAATGCAATTATTTCGAAAAACTTAAAACATGAAAATTATTTATTTATTTTTAAATTATTTTTTAGTTTTTTTTGAAATAAAAATAATGTATTTACAATATAGTATTATTATATACAAGTATATACATATGTATTTTTTATTTTTTATTTTTAATTATTTATTTTTATACATTTTATTCCAATTTTATATTTTATTTATTTATAAGATAAAATTTAGAATAATATGGTATTTTTATTTTATTTTTATTAATTATTTACAAGGGTGAAATAAATACTTTTATTTACATATATACATGGTATATATATACAAGGTGGGTTTGGGTTTTTATTTTATTTCTTTTTATTTTATTTTTATTTTTCTAGTTTTTATTTTATTTATTTACACCATGAAATGTGGAATTTGAAAATATTTTTGTTAGGTTTTTATTAATTATTTACAAGAGGAAAATAAATAGATGTGTGGTTTTATACACATGGTCTATGTACAATGATGAAAAGGATTTTATTTATTTTTATTTTGTTTTTCCCATTTTATTTTAGTTTTGTATTTACAAATATGTACAAATAAATAAGCACACATTTTTATTTTGAATAAGAGGAAAATAATTTTTATTTATTTATAGGTGTATGTACAAACACATGAGCTTCCCTATCTCTCTCTACTTGGGTTCTTTTGCGGCCAGGCCCATACTGAGCCCTCCCTTGGGATTAGGTCGCTCAATATTTATTTTAAATATCTCCCTCTTTTTCTTTTATTTCTTTATTCTTTTATTTATTCATAAAAACATGCTAATTATGCATATTTACACAATGCATGCTAGATGGTAATTATTGCTATTTACAACTATCTACATGTGTTTTGCATAGGTTTTGTAGCTTAAATAAAAGAATAAAGAGTGATGAATGGGTATTCATCACCCCCTATACTTAACTTTGCTAGTCCCTTAGCAAACAATTATTTGAAAAAGAAGTGAAAAAGAAAAAGAAAAAGAGGAGAAAATGCATGGATCAATGCTGATTATTAAACTTGCCTTCATTAAATTGAAATATGAAGCTCGATCAGATCTTTGGATTATTAATGTGTCGGAACCTTATTTAGACTCAGGTTTAAAACTTAACAACCTCTAAGATCCACTAATCTATAGTCAAGACTCCTCAACAATCCAGATCAAAACAAGTCTACATACACAAACCCTGAAGACCATGAATCTTTCCTTGTACAGTGTATGCGATGGATAGCTCTCCACCTCAGAAGTAGCAACTTGACAACCCTCCCCAACAAGGTAACTCTATGACCCCAATCTGGCCACTCTTTCCTCGAGGAGCGGGGTATTCCCTTCTAAGTTCAAGTTCAACTGGCTCAAGAAGAGGGGGAAGAAGAGAATGGACCATGGCCAATGTAGCCATGTATCCTTGGGAGCTCAACCAGTGTAGCTAAGTCTCCCTGCTGCAAGCTACATAAGATGGAACATGAGTCTCAAGCTTTGCTTATTGCACTATATACATACTCCGGTGGGATTATCATTTTCTATCAGACCCACCACTTTTTTTGGAGTTATTTTCTTTTTGCATTTTTTTCAAGTGCATCTATACACATATTTACAAGGTGCAGCATATGTACATAAGGAGTTTTTCCTCTTGAGCCAGTAGACTATCCCTCTTTTGAACCATTATTGCAACCCACAACTCCTATCGTTAGACCTCATGGCAACCAGACCAAGTTGAGACGCACTTCCTTCACTATAAGAAGAAGAGAGATTCCGTCTAGAAGTATTACCCTCATATGCTACCCCAAGTCAAGGAAGACTGCCTCCTCACCACCTCATCCGTAGAGAGCTCGGTGTAAAGTGCGGGTCCAAGTCAAGCCATTGTCCATATGAGTCATGTGTGTGTTGTTAAGTGCTCTACTTAGGCTCATTGAGATGACATGTGATCATAGCCTAGTATACTCAAAGAATTAAGTCACCATGGACCTGAAAAGCCTTAACCCTAAGCCCTATAAGGTTCCTCTTATAATTAGGTGGATTAAGATCTTAATCAAGCTCCATTTTCCAATTTAATTCCAGATTAGTTTAAATGTCAATTATAATCCAGGAAAAACTATACAAATATATACAAAGATGCTATTTACACAATATTTACACGTGTGCAAAATTTTTGAAAAATGTTTTGAAACCATGGATGTATGCATGAATGCAAGTTTTGCAAAATATTTACACAAATTTACACAAGGTTTTTGCAAACTTTTGATTTTCAAAACATTTTGGAAAAATTTTGTACTATATACATAATTTTGATATGCACATATTTACATACAATTTACATAAAAAGTTTTTGAAAATATTTTTACAAAAATAATTTTGTACACTAGCTATGTATGTGCAATAAAAGAACGTTTATTTACAAGGAAATTTTTTTAATTTTTATGGGTTTTTGGGTTTTTAGCCATTTTTGTTTATTAACACACTCATACAAAGTACGAGTTATGGCTAAAGTATATATGAAATATATACACCCCCCTATACTTAGCTCGAACGATGTCCTCAGAGTCAAGAGCGATGAAGAAGACATAACTCGTGCTTAGTATAGGGAAGTGAAAAGGAAGGCTATATACAAAGACGAATCAAAGAATAAAAAATCAAGAGGATCTCGGCCTTTCCCCCTATACTTAGGATCAAATAATCCTAAGTATAGAAGGCTGTACTCAAAGGGAAAGTCGAGCGAAGAATGTACAGGGTCTACCCCCTTATACTTAGGGTAAAATATCCCTAAGTATAGGCAGCAAAACAGAGGTAGAAAGAATCAAAAGAATACCCGAAAGTCCTACATCCCCCCTATACTTAGGGTTAAGTACACCCTAAGTATAGCATAATCATAAGATGAGAAAAGGTATGTGGGACTAAAGAATAGAATGATATGGACATCTGGATATATACAGGTCAAGAGAACAGTGATAATCAGGCGTGAGATACGATAGATGTGAGTCAAGAGACCACATCTCATGCAAAGTGAATCGGGGCAACATCAACGACCCACGGCTCATGATCTAGATATGGCTTGAGCCACTGGCCGTTCACTCGAAAGGTACTCTCAGAAGACAACTCAGATATGTCAATACTCCCATTGTCGTGTACCTTCCTCACCAAATACGATCCCTTCCATTTGCTCTGTAGTTTCCCTGGAAATAGACGAAGCCTAGCATCAAACAACCATACTCTCTGTCCAGGCTCAAAATGCTTGTGGCTGATATGAGAATCATGCCACTCCTTCACTCTCTCCTTGTACTGTAGGCTGTTTGAGAAGGCGGTATCACGAAGCTACTCCAAGGCTGCTAACTCTGCCCTCCTCTGATCTCCTACACTATATGGATCCAAAAGTATATCAGTGACAACCCAAAGTGACCTATGTCTCAGCTCAACAGGTAAATGGCACGGCTTGCCATAAACGAGGCGAAAGGGAGATGTGCCCAAAGGTGTCTTGAAAGACGTCCTATATGCCCACAAGTCCAAAAGCTGTGACCAATCCTTTCGGTCAGGGCGGACGACTTTCTGCAATATAGTCTTGATCTCCCTGCTCGACACTTCGGCAAGACCATTCGTCTGAGGGTGGTATGGAGTGGCAACTCGATGGTCTATGCCAAACTCACTAGCAAGGGCCTTCACCTGGTCGTTGATGAAATGAGACCCCCCGTCAGATATCAACACTCGAGGTACCCCGAACCGTGAAATGATATGCTTCCTCAAAAATCTGCAAACAGTTCTAGCATCTGCGGTTCAGGCGGGGATGGCCTCAACCCAACGACTAACATAATCCACGGCCAACAGAATGTACTCGAATCCCTGACTTTTAGGGAATGGACCCATGAAATCGATGCCCCATGCATCAAAAACCTCACAGAAGTGAATGGGCTGCATCGGCATCATATCACGCTGTCCACAAGTGCCCATCCTCTGACAGTCAGTACACCTCTTCATGAACTCATCGGAGTCCTTGAAGAGAGTAGGCCACCATAGGCCGGATTGGAGCACTTTCTGTGTTGTTCTCCTCCCAGAGTGATGTCCTCCTACCTCAAGCTTGTTGCAGTAAGTGAGGACGCTATGGTGCTCCTCCTGAGGAATGCACCTATGCCAGACGCTATCCCCTCCTTCATGGTAAAGGATGGGATCCTCCCAGTGGTAGGACTCCGCTTTCGTGAGGAAGGTCTCAAGACTCTGCCTGGACAATTCTTGTGGAACTTTCTTAGCAACAAGAAAGTTCACAATATCGGCATACCACGGGAGAGAGGCGATAGCAAGGATCACCTCATCTGGGAAGGTGTCACGACCCCGTTTCCCGGGCCGTCGGATCCTCCCATATCCGGATCTGGTTACTCAGCAATAATTTATTCAGCAATCACAACTAACATTCAGAAATATACTGCAAATAAAAATACTCGGAAGAAAGTATTTCAACACTTTCCATTCACAAATAAAGTTCAGATGATACACTGTCCCACTATAACCATTACATGTACATCAGCTTGAAAGGAAAATATACAAAAGATTACTAACTACCTTAAAGAGTAAAGCTACTGTGGCTGGCTGGATGTCTAGTATGTAAGCCGGACGAATTTTTAAAGTCCTTGCGATGGCTCACCGATACCTGTTGGGTTTTCCATAAATCATAGGATAAAAATTAGCGAATGCTAAGTAACGAAGAAGAAAAAAGCAAACAAATTGTGTAAATTTTCAAAACTTGATATCACAAAAATTTCATTCCTTTTCATTAATTTAAGTCCTATTCCTTTCTATTCCACATCAGGGATTAGTCCAGGGGAACCCCACCATTCTTGGACTCCGAAGCTTTGGATGCTTCGGGATTGGAGATTGTGTTGATCTTGGTAAGCTTATGCCGTCGCACGTCGCCTCAACCAATCCTCCAATATTACCCTGACAATTTCCTTTTCTTTTATTAAATATGGTCTCAACCCTCAGCCTGGAAAAACAAATGAGCACACCGTCCTCGAGGACTCGGTTGCTTAAAACCTCAGGCTAACATGTAATCATATAACCTAGCGGCTTTAAATACATGTTATCGTGACCCCGTCGCTATTGAACCACCCGTGCCTCCACATGGCACGACCACATCTTCCGTCGTTCCAACCCGAATATATTGGCTCCCGGTACCACGCATTGTAAAACATTCATTTCGTACGCACTTATCATAACAGGGCAACCGTGTACCACCTTGGTAGGGAAACGTCAATACGGGTTCCTTCCGATAAACCTACAGGTTGTATGCCCGACCTGTAGTTCTACTCCCAGTCATCCTTAACGTGACACATGATCCTTTTCAGGATCAACTCAAATCACACCAGTTCACATGATGTAATTCTCTCGTTAAGTCTTTGATTTGCATAATCCGCAATACTTAGTATCGGCTCACATATATATTATTCATAACCATATGTATACTCCTATTTATGCCTATTTTAACTCCCAAACCCTAACTTTCAGAGCCAACGTCGTATGAAAACCCAATAGCAAAAGGAAGGATTTCGTTACCTAATCGAGCTCTCTCTCGTGTATGCACGGCTTTATCGAGTTTCGTTTTTAGAAAGGCTATTTTAAGGCTCCTGAAAAGATCGAATTTCATTTTTCGTATCAAAATGCTAAGAACATGTTAAGAACGCGAAGAACGAACGAAGAACGCGAAGAACACGAAGAACGTCAAGAACATATTTTTCTCTTAAAATTTCGGCAGAGTTTCCCCTTATATTGGGACATATTTCTCGGAAAATTTCGGCAGAGATTCCCCTTATATCGGGATATATTTCTCGGAAAATTTCGGTAGAGTTTCCCCTTATATCGGGACATATTTCTCGGAAAATTTCGACAGAGTTTCCCCTTATATCGGGACATATTTCAAAATAAAAACGAAGAGAGTTTCCTTTATAAAATCAATCGAGAGGAAAATAACAACGAAACTGAAAGCATATACTCAACAACAAGAGATGAAGAACCGGTAGACACCACACATCTTAGGTGAGTGAACGTGTGACGAATCACAGGGTCACTGACGTGCATAGCCGCCCGCACCTAAGTAGGGTATTACACAGATTTCTCCATCAAAATAACTATAAAAGCATAACGCGAAGAATAGAAACATAAACGATGGAGAATCGATAGACACCACGCGTCTTAGATGAGTGAACATGTGACGAATCACAGGGTCACTAACGTGCATAGCCGTCCGCACCTAAGTAGGGTGTTACACAGATTTCTCCTCGAAACACAACAGGAAAACGAATCGGAAAGAAAGATGAATCAAGAACAAAACTTGGAAGAACAAGAGTATGAATTGAAAGCCTAGCTTACGAAGTAACTAAGAGAGGATCATACCTTTCTCCTCCTCGTTCTCCCGGCAGCGCTTCGCTAGCGCTCCTCCCTTGCCTCCCACTCCTCCTCCCAACCTCTCGACCCTAGCCCTTGGGGTGGTAGTAGTGGAAGTTGTAGAGAATGAATGGGTAGGGGGGGTTTATTTATAGGCCCCAGAAAACCACTAACCATGCTTAGAAAACCATGGTTTAGACCTTAACCATGGTTTAGCGGCCCATGGTTTTGGCCTATGGTTTTAGTCAAAGCTTATCCCAAACATGGAGCTTAAGTTAGAACATTCCAGAGGATTCTAGATTCGCTAATGACACTTAATTAACACTAATCGTGATTAACTTTCACTAATCACGATTTAACTTTCACGGTTTACGCTTATCTTTTGTTAACTATTGATTAGTGTTTACTAATGATCATTAGCGGCTTTCAATCGTCATTAATTTCTTTAGTCATGTTTAATTAATCTTAATAACAATCATTATGGACTAATGACTTCTCTTTCTTCGGAAAATCATAACAATTCGAAACAAAGTCCGATTCACACGAAACAAATTTTGTTGGTTTTCTCTTGACGAGCCGGATATTATTATATAGGATCCGAGATATGCCAAGTTCAAGGCTTTACAATTATAACAACCTTAAAGGATGTCTCGTCCTCGAGACTAGAAATGTAGGCATAACAACCTTAAAGAGGATTGAAACTATAACAACCTTAAAGAGAATGAACGTCATGTCATTTAAAATGAACATATACATAATACATAATGTTATCATTCAAACAAGTACGGGTATTTCTCTCTCATTTCTACCTCAGGTTCCCATGTGGCTTCTTCAAACTCTTGGTTTCGCCACAATACTTTAACTAGAGGCACCTCTTTGTTTCTCAACTTCTTGATATCCCTTTCAAGTATTTACACAGGTATCTCTTGGTATGTCAAGTCTGGCTCAACATGTAAATCATCATAACTTATCTTATACTCTGGATCCCTAATGTACTTTCTCAGATTTGATACATGAAATACATCATGTATTGCCGAAAGATGTGGAGGAAGTGCAAGTCTATAGGCAACTTTTCCAATCCGTTGAATAATTTCAAAGGGACCCACGAACCTGGGTGCTAACTTCCCACGCAAGCCAAACCTCTGAACACCCTTCATAGGTGATACTTTGAGAAATACAAAGTCACCTACCTCAAATTCAAGGTCTCTTCGCCTGGTATCACTATAACTTTTCTAGCGACTCTGAGCAGTTAATAGTCTTTTTCTAGCAAGTTCTACAGCTTCCCGTGTCTCCTGAAGTCTATCTGAATCATAAAGGTTCTTTATTCCGACCTCTTGCCAACACAAAGGAGTAGTACACTTTCGTCCATATAGTGATTCAAATGGTGCCATGCCAATACTTGTATGGTAACTATTATTGTAGGTGAATTCTACAGGAGGCAAATGTTTAATCCACGATCCCTTCCATTCTAAGGCACATGCTCGTAGCATATCCTCTAGTGTTTGAATCATACATTCTGACTGACCATCTGTTTGTGGATGATATGCTGTACTCAAGCATAGTTGTGTACCTAAAGCTTTCATGAAGTTCTCCCAATAGTGTGAGGTGAATCGTGAATCTCGATCAGAAACTACTTCCTTCGGGATACCATGGAGGCGAATCACATGTGTAATATATAACTCGGCAAGCTGGTCTGGAGTGAAAGATAAACTTATCGGAATGAAGTGTGCTACCTTTGTCAGATGATCTATTATAACCCAGATACTATCTTTACTACCAGCCGTCTGAGGTAAGCCAGTAATGAAATCCATGGAAATGCTTTCCTAGTTCCATTCAGGTATAGGGAGGGGTTGCAATAATCCTGGTGGCTTTTGGTGTGAAGCCTTTACCTGCTGGCAAGTGAAACATGAATTCACAAACTCAGCAACATCTTTCTTCATTCCCGGCCACCAAAAGTATGAATGAAGATCCTTATACATATTCGTAATTCCTGGATGAATAGATAATCTAGAACAATGAGCTTCTCGTAAGATGTCTTTCCTTAGTTTAGGTGTGTTTGGTACACAAACTCTGTGATGATTATACAGTAAACCATCTTGTATCTGGAATCCCTCTGTCTCATTCTTCTCAAGTTGTTGTTTCAAGTCTTTAAGGACTGGATCATCCTCCTGTCCTTTCTTTATTTTATCCCATATTTCTGGTTTATATCGATGATGAATAGTTATAGTATCAACACTACTATCAAATGGTTTCCATTCACTTAACGTTGATAGTAAACCCCAGAAGTGGATATCACTCACTAACCCAGGTGAATAAGTTCTTCTGCTAAGGGCATCTGCTACTACGTTCCTCTTACCAGGGTGGTAGGAGATAGTGCAATCATAGTCTTTCAGCAACTCTAGCCACCGTCTCTGTCTCATATTGAGTTCCTTCCGATCAAATAGATATTTCAAGCTTTTATGATCGGTGAAGATTTCAAAAGTAATACCATACAGGTAGTGTCTCCATATCTTTAAAGCGAAAACTACGGCATCTAATTCAAGGTCATGTGTTGGGTAGTTCTTCTCATGTGTCCTGAGCTGTCGTGATGCATACGCAACTACCTTACCATGTTGCATAAGAACCGCCCCAAGTCCTTCTTTAGATGCGTCAGTGTACACTGTAAACCCTTCACTCCTGGAGGGTAGAGTAAGGATGGATGCAGATGTTAGGCATTCTTTCAGTGTCTGAAAACTAGCTTCACATGTATCCGACCATAAGAATGGGACCTCCTTTTGAGTTAGTCTAGTCATTGGCAATGCTATTCGTGAAAAGTCCTTCACGAATCTTCTATAATATCCAGCTAAACCCAGAAAAGATCGTATTTCTGTGACAGTCTTTGGGCGTTCCCAACTCATCACCGTACTAACCTTTGTAGGATCAACTGATATACCTTCCCCAGAAATAACATGGCCTAAGAAAGATACTTCAGATAGCCAGAAGTCACATTTGCTATATTTAGCATACAGTTTGTTCTTCCTTAGAGTTTCAAGTGCCTTCCTGAGATGATGTTCATGCAGATACTTATCCTTTGAATAAATAAGCACATCATCAATAAAGACTACTACAAAGTGATCTAAGAACTCCTTGAATACTCTATTCATGAGATCCATGAAGGCTGCTGGGGTATTTGTTAGTCCAAAAGGCATAACTAAGAATTCATAATGCCCGTATCTAGTTCGAAAAGTTGTCTTGAGAATATATGTATCTTTAATTTTCAACTGATGGTATCCAGATCTTAAATCAATCTTGGAATACACAGTTGAACCTTGTAACTGATCAAAGAGATCATCTATTCTTGGCAGAGGATACTTGTTCTTTATTGTCCTCTTGTTTAGTTGTCTATAGTCAATGCACAACCGCATCGACCCATCCTTTTTCCTAACAAATAAGACAGGTGCACCCCATGGTGAAGTACTAGGACGAATGAATCCTTTATCTAACAGTTCTTGCAATTGTACCTTTAACTCTCGTAACTCAGCTGGTGCCATCCTATACTGAGGGATAGAGATAGGCTGAGTATCAGGTATGAGAGAGATTTCAAATTCAATCTCTCGCTCAGGTGGTAATCCAGGTAGTTCCTTTGGAAATACATCAGTAAACTCGCACACTATAGGCACATCTTCTATCATTCTTTCTGACCCTGATGTAGTGGATACATAAGCTAAATAACCTTGGCACCCTTTCTCTAACAACTGTTGTGCCTTCAATGTAGAGATATATTTGATATTATCATTGGATGTCTTTCTAATGAACTGGAACTCTATCGAGTTAGGAAGGTGAAATGTTACTGTCTTCTGGAAACGGTCAAGACATGCATGATGCCTTTCTAACTAATCCATTCCTAGTATAAGATCAAAGTCCTCCATTTCGATTAGTAGTAGTGAAACAGGTAACTGATGTCCCGCTATCAGTATTATACAATTATCCAGGATTTCTCGGATTATAAATACTTGTCCTCATGGTCCCTTGATCAGATAGGACTGTTGTACTTCTACTGGTATCTTACCCAAAGTGGGTACTAACCGTCGAGCAATAAATGAATGTGAAGCACCAGAATCAAATAAGGCATGTACTGAAAAGCCATGAATAGTAACAGTACCTCGTACGACTGTGCCTGAGTGTTAGGCTTGTTCCTCAGTAATTGCATTGAGCTGGCCATTAGGAATAAGCAAGCTAGAACCCGCAACACTTTATGGTGGTTGTTGTGTAGGAGACGCTCCTTGTGAGCCTCGACCTCTACCATGTCTTCCTCCATGTGTTGCTCCATTGCTCGAGGTGGATGTTATACTATTAATTGGGGTTGATTTAAACCCTGAACCTCTCAACTTCGGACAATCTTTCTTGATGTGGCCTTCTTGATGACAGTAAAAACACACACGTGCTCCTGTTTGAGCTGAAGATCCAGCCACAAAGGTGCTAGCTCCTACTGTTGAGTCGCGAGGATATAGTGGAGGTCTAGAGAAACCCCTTCTTCCTGATAATTCTTGACCCAAGGTCTGTGGTGAGCTTATATTGGAACCGGATGGATGATAGCGACGATCTCTACGATTATAATGTGCCTTGCTTTTGGATGGTCCACCATTAAAGTGGAAACTTCTTCTTTGGTGGTTTTCATCCCTCTCCATCTCAATACGAGAGGCGATGTCCATTGCTTCATCTACGGTTGTGGCTCTAAAACCAGCAAGCTTTTCTCATAGATCTCCCTGAAGACCGCTAACAAATTTGGTAAGACACTCTTGTGGTGAAGCTTCTAGAGCTGGTGAGTATCGTAGTAGCTCAGTAAAGTGGATATGATAATCTCGTACAATCTTAGAACCCTGATTCAGAGAAGCCAACTCTCTCCTCTTTAATTCTTCCCAATGAGAGGGACATAAGTGAGCTCGGAACCTCTCTTCGAAGATATCCCATGGAACATGATCTGCTAACTTTTTGGAAATTGCTCTCCACCATCGTCTTTCATAGTCTGCTAAGGAGTAATCAGCAAAGTGCACCCAAGTATCTGTTGGTACGTGTATTATTCTCAACATCCTACTGACGTCATCAAGCCATAATTCAACCTCGGCAGGTGTCTCTACACCTTTGAATCGAGGATTTTTTCCCTTTCGGTAATTATCTAGTAATGTTTGGTGTCTAAGACAGGCCTTCTCCATTGCTCCTTCAACCGGGGTAGGAGAAGACTCAGTTGAAGGATGGTAACTAGATTCTTCCTCAGAAAGATGGATAGAACCTTCAATCCTAGCATCCGCAGGCTTAGATGCCTCGGGTCTCTCAGCCTGTGCATTGAGCATCTCCTCCAATGCTTGTTGTCTTTGCCCCGTGTCTTGGAACATTTCCATCATAGCCGCTAATTGTCTAGACATGTCTTGGTCTGCCATGATCCTGGGATGAGTCAAGGTCAAAGGTCAGTTCCTATATGTCTTAGCATGATGTACAAAAGGGACAATGACTTGTGAATGGTACCCCAGTCATTTATTAAGATCAAAGGATCTTAATACAACCTTAGTTTCTGAATACCGCTCATAGTTATTAATTACTAAATAAATTACTGGAGTAACCAAGCTCTGATACCAATCTGTCACGACCCCGTTTCCCGGGCCGTCGGATCCTCCCATATCCGGATCTGGTTACTCAGCAATAATTTATCCAGCAATCACAACTAACATTCAGAAATATACTGCAAATAAAAATACTCGGAAGAAAGTATTTCAACACTTTTCCATTCACAAAATAAAGTTCAGATGATACACTGTCCCACTATAACCATTACATGTACATCAGCTTGAAAGAAAATATATAAAAGATTACTAACTACCTTAAAGAGTAAAGCTACTGTGGCTAGCTGGATGTCTAGTATGTAAGCCGGATGAATTTTTAAAGTCCTTGCGATGGCTCACCGATACCTGTTGGGTTTTCCATAAATCATAGGATAAAAATTAGCGAATGCTAAATAACGAAGAAGAGAAAAGCAAACAAATTGTGTAATTTTTCAAAACTTGATATCACAAAAATTTCATTCCTTTTCATTAATTTAAGTCCTATTCCTTTCTATTCCACATCAGGGATTAGTCCAGGGGAACCCCACCATTCTTGGACTCCGAAGCTGTGGATGCTTCGGGATTGGAGATTGTGTTGATCTTGGTAAGCTTATGCCACCGCACGTCGCCTCAACCAATCCTCCAATACTACCCTGACAATTTCCTTTTCTTTTATTAAACAGGGTCTCAACCCTCAGCCTGGAAAAACAAATGAGCACACCGTCCTCGAGGACTCGGTTGCTTAAAACCTCAGGCTAACATGTTATCATATAACCTAGCAGCTTTAAATACATGTTATCGTGACCCCGCCGCTATTGAACCACCTGTACCTCCACATGGCACGACCACATCTTCCTTCGTTCCAACCCGAATATATTGGCTCCCAGTACCACGCGTTGCAAAACATTCATTTCGTGCGCACTTATCATAACAGGGCAACCGTGTACCACCTAGGTTGGGAAACGCTAATACGGGTTCCTTTCCGATAAACCTACAGGTTGCATGCCCGACCTGTAGTTCTACTCCCAGTCATCCTTAACGTGACACATGATCCTTTTCAGGATCCAATTCAAATCACACCAGTTTACATGATGTAATTCTCTCGTTAAATCTTTGATTTGCATAATCCGCAATACTTAGTATCGACTCACATATATATTATTCATAACCATATGCATACTCCTATTTATGCCTATTTTAACTCCCAAACCCTATCTTTCAAAGCCAACGCATCAATTTGATGCGTGAATCTTATTTTAGTGGGAATCACAAGGCAATTCTTCAGACTTTTTCAAAAATAACCAAAATTAGGGTTCTTCGTAGCAAAGAACACAAAATCAATAATTTCATTAATTTCGTATGAAAACCCAATAGCAAAAGGAAGAATTTCGTTACCTAATCGAGCTCTCTCTCGTGTATGCAAGGCTTTATCGAGTTTTGTTTTTAGAAAGACTATTTTAAGGCTCCTGAAAAGATCGAATTTCATTTTTCGTATCAAAATGCTAAGAACATGTTAAGAACGCGAAGAACGAACGAGGAACGCGAAGAACGTGAAGAACACGAAGAACGTCAAGAACATATTTCTCTTAAAATTTCGGTAGAGTTTCCCCTTATATCGGGACATATTTCTCGGAAAATTTCGGCAGAGTTTCCCCTTATATCGGGACATATTTCTTGGAAAATTTCGGCAGAGTTTCCCCTTATATCGGAACATATTTCTCGAAAAATTTCGGCAGAGTTTCCCCTTATATCGGGACATATTTCTCGGAAAATTTCGGCAGAGTTTCCCCTTATATCGGGACATATTTCAAAATAAAAATGAAAAGAGTTTTTCCTTTATAAAATCAATCGAGAGGAAAATAACAACGAAACTGAAAGATTATACTCAACAACAAGAGATGAAGAACCGGTAGACACCACACTTCTTAGGTGAGTGAACGTGTGACGAATCACAGGGTCACTGTGCATAGCCGCCCGCACCTAAGTAGGGTATTACATAGATTTCTCCATCAAAATAACTATAAAAGCATAATGCGAAGAATAGAAACATAAACGATGGAGAATCGGTAGACACCACACGTCTTAGATGAGTGAACGTGTGACGAATCACAGGGTCACTGACGTGCATAGCCTCCCGCACCTAAGTAGGGTGTTACACAGATTTCTCCTCGAACCACAACAGGAAAACGAATCGGAAAGAAAGATGAATCAAGAACAAAACTTGGAAGAACAATGTATGAATTGAAAGCCTAGCTTACGAAGTAACTAAGAGAGGATCATACCTTTCTCCTCCTCGTTCTCCCGGCAGCGCTTCGCTAGCGCTCCTCCCTCGCCTCCCTCTCCTCCTCCCAACCTCTCGACCCTAGCCCTTGGGGTGGTGGTGGTAGTGGAAGTTGTAGAGAATGAGTAGGTGGGGGTGTCTATTTATAGGCCCCAGAAAACCACTAACCATGGTTAGAAAACCATGGTTTAGACCTTAACCATGGTTTAGCGGCCCATGGTTTTGGCCTATGGTTTTAGCCAAAACTTATCCCAAACTTGGAGCTTAAGTTAGAACATTATAGAGGATTCTAGATTCGCTAATGACGCTTAATTAACACTAATCGTGATTAACTTTCACTAATCGCGATTTAACTTTCGCGGTTTACGCTTATCTTTTGTTAACTATTGATTAGTGTTTACTAATGATCATTAGCGGCTTTCAATCGTCATTAATTTCTTTAATCATGTTTAATTAGTCTTAATGACAGTCATTATGGATTAATGACTTCTCTTTCTTCGGAAAATCATAACAATTCGAAACGAAGTCTGATTCACACGAAACAAATTTTGTTGGTTTTCTCTTGACGAGCCGGATCTTATTATATAGGATCCGAGATATGCCAAGTTCAAGTCTTTACAGAAGGTCTCACATATAGGCTCAGTATGCTCAGAATCCTCAAGATGCTCTAATCGGGAGAGATGGTCCGCCACCACATTCTTGACTCCAGGCTTATCCTTAATCTCTATGTCAAACTCCTGGAGTAGAAGGATCCATCTGGTCAATTTAGCTTTGGCATACTTCTTTGCCATGAGGTACCTGATGGCGGTATGATCAGTGTATATGGTCACTCTAGATCCGATAATATAAGATCTGAACTTATCTAGGGCAAAAACTACGGCTAGCATCTCCTTCTCAGTGACTGTGTAGTTCTGCTGTGCGGCATCCAATGTATGGCTAGCGTAGTAAATGGCAAATGGGACTCCATCCCTCCTCTGTCCCAGCACGGCTCCTACGGCAAAATCGGAGGCATTCGTCATGATCTCGAATGGGAGAGACCAATCAGGCGGCTGGAGAACAGGAGCCTCTACAATACATATCTTGAGTGTCTCGAACGACGAAAGATACTTGTCATCAGATCAGTCAACGATCGTGCAATCCTACTGAAATCATGAATGAAATGCCGGTAGAAACCAACGTGCCCCAGAAAGGACCGTAACTGCCGCAGGTTGGACGGTGTTGCGAGTTTTCTAATGACATCTACCTTGGCCGGATCAACCTCCATGCCCCTGTTGGAGATTATATGGCCAAGCACCGTCCCTTGAGTCACCATGAAGTGACTCTTCTCCCAAGACAACACTAGGTGAACTTCAATGCATCGCTGAAGGACTCGGTCTAGGCAGTCAAGACAGGAGTCGAATCCGTCGCCGTAGACCGAGAAGTCATCCATAAAGACCTCCAAGCACTCCCCCACCATGTCCGAAAAGATCGACAGCATGCATCTCTGAAAAGTCGCAGGGGCATTGCATAGCCCAAATGGCATGCGTCTAAAAGCATATATGCCGAAGGGACATGTGAAGGTGGTCTTGTCCTGGTCCTCGGGCGCGATGGCCACCTGATTGTAGCCGGAGTACCCATCCAAGAAGCAGTAATGGCTCTTCTCTGCCAGTCTCTCAATGATCTGATCTATAAAGGGCAGGGGGAAATGATCCTTCTTGGTGGCCTGGTTGAGTCGTCTGTAATCTACACAGACCCGCCAAGAAGTGGGTACCCGGGTAGCGATCTCCTCTCCAGACTCGCTGGCAACTGTAGTGATGCCCGTCTTCTTGGGCACCACATGCAACGGACTGACCCACTTGGAGTCGGAGATGGGGTAGATAAAATCGGTGCTCCACCATTTCGAGATCTCCTTCATGACAACCTCTCTCAGATTCGGGTTCAGCCGCCGCTGGAACTCATGCGACGGCTTCGCCTCATCCTCGAGATAGATATGGTGGGAGCACAGGGCCAGACTTATCCCCTGGAGATCGGCTACGCTCCATCCTATCGCCTTGCGGTTCTTTTCAAGAACCCCCATCAGACGAGATTCCTGCTCTCCAGTCAAATCCGCTGAGATAATGACTGGGTACATCTCATGCTCACCCGCAAGGAACCTATACTTCAGCGATGCAGGAAGTGGCTTCAGCTCTGGACATGTCGGTGCTGGAGGATCTGGCCTCTGAAAAGTCTGAGTGAACGCTGCCAAATCTGCATGGGAGAACGAAAACTCTCGCTCACAATCAATGTCTGGAGAAGGCTGCTCTACTGGACTGTCTCTTCTCTGCATTGCATCTACCTCCTCCCTAGCTGCAGGCTTAGTGGAAGTCAGACATGGTATAACATCATCAAACTCTGCCCAACCAACATCTGACTCCAAGAGATCTGTATCAGACTCACTGAACAACTCTGTCTCGCGGTCAAGAACCGGCTCTGCCGACTGAAAAGTATCCTGGACCAGGAATGCGCTCTTTAAGCTCTCCTCTGTTGGCGTCTCTGCATCAGCGGACTCCGAAGGTGAGCGGATGTCCTGTGCGACTAGATCTGCCCAAACTGCCTCGTCATCTGTGATCACAAAATCACAGTCCTAGTGGATGTCTAGCCCTGACTCTGTCATCTGCTCTGAATCAGTGGTCTGCTCTGAGCACTCTGAATCTCGGGCTCTGATGTCCTCGACCGTCTCTATTTGTACATTCTCGCCCTCGACGCGAAAGTATACCTTCCCGCTATCATGGTCAGTCACTGCCTTGGTTGTGGCCAAGAACGGGCAACCTAGAATGATGGGGGTATCGGTCACCGACTCAGGGATCTCCATGTCCAACACAACGAAGTCCACGGGGAATTGCATGCCCTGAATCATGACGACAACGTCCCTCAGCAACCCCCTCGGCCTCTTGACAGATCGATCAACAAACTGAAGGACTAACCTGCTCTATCGTAGAGTGCCCAACTCGAAGCGATCGAGAAGGGCTTCCGGAAGTAGGTTGATCGACGAACCGCTGTCTAATAGAGTGCGGTCGAACCTCTGCTCCTGGATATGGCATCTAACATATGGGGCTCCTGAATCTTGCCTCTTGGCCGGCAGAAGGTTCTGAATCGCAAAACAAGTGGCCCTGGTAAGCACATGGATCTCGGACTGTGGTTCCTCCTCTTCCTCCTAACCGTGGTCCTGTCTCTGAGCGATCTTTGGAGTAGAGGGATGTGCTCCAAGGCCTCCTGAAGAGTCAGTTGAATGTGAAATCTGTCGATAATCTGCTGGCCGAACTCTTCCTGCTGCTTCTTTTTGGGATTTTCGATTTTCTTCCCCTTTCCCATGTGGAGTGCTCTAGGGAAGGGGATCACAGGGTCCTGCTCAGATGAAGGACTAGGAGAGGGTCTAGGCTGCTCAAGAACGGCAGAATCCACACATACATCAAACACCACAGGTGGATCAGAAGAAAATAAACCCTTTCCTTTATTGCCAGAAGTGTCCTGAGATACATGAACAGAAGGAAAGACTGCAGGACTATCAGAAGTAAAAATGGTGGCATCAGCACCACCCTCGGCATGTCGACTTGCGGCATCAGCACCGTGCTCTGGCTCGACAACACTGGTGGCGTCAGTACCACCTCCTCCATCTGGTGAAACGATGACATCAGTACCGCCGATGGGATCAGCATCCATGGTGGCATCAGTACCATCGTCATCATCTCTTGCGGCATCAGTACCGCGCTCCTCCTCGCCTGGCGCTCTGGAAGTGGCCTGGGGGTGTCGCTCATACGAGGCGCCTCCTTCTGGCATCCTACCGCTTCTAAGTGAGACAAAGTCAGTATCAAATAGATATGTAGACATATCACCAAAAGAATCACTCGGAGTGGCATACTCTGTGAAATCTACCTGCTCGGACTTCCTCTTGAGGTTGTTCGTGTTTGGCTCGATCTGGGCAGGGATGGCGGCCTTCCCTCTCACAATCTCCCGCATATCCTGGCGGAACTCATCCATCTCTCATCTGAATGTAGCCTGCTGATCAGTCAAGAGGCGGGCTATATCGTCTAAGGCGGGGTTCTCATAGGATGGCCCATGAGATCCTGGCGGGTGGCCTCGCTGGTAGTGAGGCTGCTGCTGTGGCTGGTGCGGGTGAGAGGGGTACTGCTGATGCTGCTGTTGAGGTGATCTCGCCTCCAAGAATGTCCCTGCTGATAGGGACGAGGACCATACTGGGATGACTGTTGCTGCTGCTGCTGGTGGTGGTACACTGGGGGCTGCTGCTGGTGGTGATCTCGCTGATGGCCGTACTTGCCACCCTGACCCAGAGACTGTTGCTGAGAACTGGCACCTCCGGCTGACCAACGGAATTTGGGATGGTCTCGTCGGATACCAGGCTGGGGTCGGTCGTACCAAATCCCATTGACGTCCATCAACAGCTCGGGCTCGTAGGAGGGTGGAGGGAGTACGACCAGAGGCTGATCCGGCTGGTAAACCACCATCTGAGTGTTTGGGGATGGTGGTGACTGGTAGTATGGCTGCGGCTGCTGGTACGGCTCCGCCTGTACAATATGGACCTGTCTAGGCTGGCTGGAGATGGAGCGCTAGGACGAGCTGCCACTGTCACTCAGATCTCCTCGTGACTGAAGACGGGGCTGAGAAGCCGTCTGTGCCTCCTGGAGACACATGAGCTGTGTCTTCAAGTCACTCAGTGTCTGTGCCATCTGATCCATCTGCGATATGCTCTGGCACTGCTTCTTCTCTATAATCTCCATCCGGTCCAGCTTCTCGCTGATGATGCCCATGTCGACGGCTGTAGACTCGGCCTGTGCGGCTGCCGTTGACGAAGTGGAATGACCGGCGTCGACCCATGCGATCCTCTGATACTGCACGGTCTGTGGCTGGGGGCGTCTCTGAGTGTAGAGTCGGGTCTGGGACATCACAGTATAGTTCTCAGCCATCTCCTCGTAGATGGCCTAGACCTGATCATGATCCTTGGCGAAATAGGACCCGCCACATGAAGCATTCACCAGGCCCTATAGCTCTGGTGTCAACCCGCAAAAGAAGCTCTGAACTAAGTTCGGCTTCGAGATCTCGTGGTGCGGGCATATGTCTGTAAGCTCTCTAAACCTCTCCCATGCTTCGTGGAATTGCTCGTTGGGGAGCATGGAGAAGTTGCTGATCAGGGCCCTTGCTGCGTTCGTCCGCCCGAGTGGATAGTACTTGTTCAAGTACTCGATGCGGAGCTGCTCCCAGGTGTACACGAACTTCCCCAAGTGCTTCAGCCAGGTGGCTGCTCTATCGGCCAGTGAGAAGGGGAAGGTAATCATGCGGATGGTATCCTCGTCCACCTGTTTGTCGTGGACTGTGTTGCAGATCGTCAAAAACTCCTGGAGTTGGAGATGGGGCTCCTCAGTGGCGAGCCCATGGAACCGAGGGAGGAGCTGCAAGGTGTTCGGGGGGAACTTGAAGTCCCCCACGATAGCTGGTAGTATGACCCAACGATGCGTCAAAGTCGATCCGGGGTTGTGTAAATCCCGCATCGGTCTCGGCAGATCTGGTGTTGCTGCGGCTGCTACTGCGGCTGTTGCCGCTCCATCGGGTATCCTCGGCCCATCTCCTAGCCCGCGCTGGTCGCGGTCGGATCTCATCTGCTCCATCTCTCGCCTCATCTCAATCATAAAGGAACCCTGATCCCTCAACTGCTGCTGCACTGTCTCTAGGGAGGTGATCAGGGTGGAGTTGATCGCACCCTGGTCCATGATGAATATATGCTCGGCTCAGGGACCTCCGGTGCGGTCGTCACTGCTGCCGGCGATGATCTCTGCAAAGGCAAAAGACCCAAACTCAGGTGCCGATAAATCTGACTGTGGTCTCTCATCTGGCACAGGTGTCTCTAGACTGGTAGAAGGGTGGTCGAGGGGGAACAAGGTGGAGTCGAACTCGGGTTCGGAGAGCGGGTCTCGGCTCTCACGACCGACCTAGATGAACGGCTGGAGTGCTGAAAAGCGGTTGCAGCCAGCGGCTGCCTAAGGGACCTCCTGCCCATCATCGTGATATGGCGAGTCGGGCGGATGGGATCTAGTAATAACTATGATGAGCAATACAAACCCTGGATTCACCTACTCAACGCGAGCTGAAGACCGTAAGAGTTCGGTCAATTATCTTGTCAGTTTTTATTAGGTGATCAAGTCAAGATAGCAGAGCGGTTACGTGACCTGTTGGGAATTCGATTCCCCCAGGAGACTGTCCCGATCCCAAGCTAGATCTTTCCCAGCTAGTACAAGCCATGGACCGTTTACTGGCTACCCGATCAGCTCGCTCTGTTAAGGATATCGCGACCCGCTTTATCGGAGACTGAAGCGATCCTCACTGGGGAACGACTAGCTCAACAGCAGTAGTCTGAAAGGGGTCCAGATGTGGCTCTATCCTAGGGTGCAGGTCACTCTCTTGCACATGCAAACCAGACAAGGAGGGGGTTGCTCTCCCCAAGACAAATTTTTCTGGTGAGTGTCTTTTAGGGTCAAGTTGAGTTAGCAGTCCCAATTTTATGGTTTTGATTTTTAGGCATTTTTCAATAACAAACAACCGCCTAACGAATTTTTCGGTTCTCCTGATTATTTTAAGTCCAAAACAAGGGGGAGAAGTCGAAAAAGCCGTGCACCGGAAATCAATGATGCATGCACGAGATAGAAGGCGTACCTGACTCCAGCAGTCTACATGCAATATGATCCGTGCATAATTGAAAGATAGAATTAAAACTACCTAAATATTGCAAGCGGAAATCCGGGCCCTAACAAGCAGCTCTACTCGAAAGAACAATGGCTAAGTGATCAATCAGGAGGGGTCGGTGTTCGGTCTCGGATGCCGATCGGTGCCCGCCACAACGGGTCCTGCCAGCGCTGTATACGACCTCTAGCGGGGCGTGACCCCTCAAGTGACCAAATAGTCTTTTTATTAAGTTTTTATTTTGGTCCAATTAACAGTCTATAGGTACAAGCAAATTTATTAAGTGTTTGGATCCTATTTATTACGGCGCAATAAAGCAAAAATCCTACGCTAGGGCTGAAATCTGCGAGAAACAAAGGCAGTAAAATAAACGACAAAAACCGCGTAAAAACCGCAAAAAAGCCGATGGGGTCCCCCGAGCACACCGATGCTCGGTGAAACAGACCCGAGAGTCTAAGTGTCTCTATCCTGTCATGTCCCTATATTATTACAACAGTTCAAATGTTCAGAAAATAAACTACTCTAAGCTAACTACTCCCGCACTCCTGCTGTCTCCTCGTGCTCTCCTGCGGCTCCGTGCAGAAGGGAGCCGCCTCCGATTCCCGCGGTTGCGTCGGCTCCTCGAGAGGAGCTGCCTCGGTCCTCGGGCCCTCGCAAGTAAACAACAAGTGTGTCACAAACCAGATAAACAAAGCAAATAAACAAAACATGGTATATGTGCAAAAATGGAAAATAAAAATAAACACTCAAAACAACCAAAAAGAAATGAAAAGAAAATAAATGAAAATGAAAATAAAAGAAAAACAAAAAGCAGCGAAAAGCTGCGGACGAAGAAAAAGCCGCGGAAAGCCGCGGAAATCAAAAGAAAATAAATGAAAATAAAACCGACTACTAAGTCGTGCTCCCCGGCAATGGCGCCATTCTGATGAGCCGCCCGATAGACTAAGGTAGATATATCAGTAAGGTCGTCGCGACCTCAGTCACTTGGGGCTCAAAATCAATCAAGAAAACAAAATCAGACTACCAATCAAAAAGACAAAAATCAATCAAAACCAAAATAGCGGTCCTGCTATGTGATTAACCTGGTATAACACCCAGGGTCGATCTCAGGGAGCACGAGTTGGCCTCGTGGCCTACGAAGTAGTCAAGAAATAAAACAAAGCAAAAACAAGTATTTTTGGTGGTTTTTAATTATTTTTATATTTTTTTGGATTTTTAATAATAAAGGAAAATAGGAAAAAGATAAATCAAGCACAATAAACAATTTATTTAAACACTCCAAAAAGCTCCAAAATTCAAACAAAAATATTTTTATGTTTTTAGTTTTTTTAACTGTTTTTGGTGAATTTTTGAGATTTTTATAATTTTTATGTAATTTTCTAAAAATCAAAGAAGGCAGAAACAGTGGGCCACTATCCAGCTAGGCTTTAAAGGGCCATGAAAAATATCAAATAGTCCTATAACAGACTGGAGGTAATTTTTATGAAAAATAAAAATAAAAAGGAAAATTCAGAAAAAGAGTTTATTAATTTTTGAGTTTTTCTACAATTTTTTAGAACTTTTATAAGTTTTTAAGAGTTTTTTTAATTTTTAAGATTTTTTTATATCCAAAAATAGCAAAAAATGCATAGAAATCAAACACACAAAAACAACCAAAACTTAATTTTTGGAATTTTTAAAACAATTTTTATATTTTTTATGATTTTCTAATCTGGACAGACACAAAAATGACTGTTTTTGAATTTTTAAAATAGAAAAACACGTAAAAAATGTACCAAATTTTTGGTGAAAATTTTACACAGTGGCAGGAGCCATGTGTCCATTTTCACGTGATTTGGACCTAATTTGATATTTTATTTAATTAGCACAAGGTCTCATAGTGCACAGGGACCTATATGTAATAAAAAATAATTGCAGGGGCTTAAAAGTAACAAAACCAGAAAGTGTGGGGTCCCTCGTGCAAAAACTCCAAGGAACGCACGCGTGTTGCACGTAAACTGAGCACGGAGGGACCTAGATGTAAGAAAAATTAATTCCAGGGGCTTAATATCAACACGTGCTAAAAGCCCAGGGAATAAAGTTGCAAAATACCCAACTAATTCAGCACATGTTGAATAAAATCATTCACAGGGGTATGGATGCAAATATCAGAAATAAATTTCATTCCAAAACACACAGAAACTACAAGCCCATATCATGTAATTTGTCCAAAAAGCACGTGACGAAGCACGCGTATCACACAGGCAGGGACAAAAATGTAAATACCAGAAATATTAAGGTCATAAGTGCAATATGTCCAAGAGCTAAAATTTATTTCATAAACTAAACTAGAACAACAAGAAACTACAGGGGTGCGGGTGTAATACCCAGCCAAGGCGCATGCTAGGGAACGCGGGGTGCCAGATGTCGAGGCGGGAGTGGCTGCTGATATGCGGCTCTGGTGCAGACGCCTAGACGATCCAACGGTGGGGGCGATCGGGCGAACGCCGGCAGCGCGGTGTCCGTCAGACCACGACTCTGACGGTCTGACACCGCAGAGGATGGACGATGAGGATGATATCTGGAGCGGCTGGTGATCCGACGGCTGGAGGTGGATGAGGAAGAACCTCCTCCCGGCTGAGATTCTCTGGCTCGCCGGAGGAGATCCAGCAAGTCAATGAACAATCGGGGAAGCGGGTCCTGCTCGCGATGGCGGTCCGCGTCGGGTGGTCACCTCCGATGAAGCATCCAAAGGTCAGATCGTCCGGGAGGGACGAAGCGACCTGGAGGAGCTCCGACGAAGGTCAGAAAGCTCGGTCAAGGGGGGTATTGATTTACCGAAATTCACGGGATCTAATTATCTCAAACAAGGCGGAGACAACTGTGTCGCTGCGGCGACCCTCAGTGAATCCCGAATAAGATCAACAATGAACCCACAATCAAATATCAAACAATGACAAACAATGTGGAGTCAAATTTATTTTTAACTATACAAAAAAGATGTATAGGTGCAAGTATGTAGAGAATTCGAACACAGGGAGCAAGGCAGGATAGATCAACAAGTGTGCGTGTATGTGAATGTGATGTATTGTCTACACTATGCAATGAAAATGTTTTTGTGGGTTTTTAATTTTTAATTTTTTTAATTTTTAATTTTGTATTTTGATTTTTATTTTTCTGATTTTTTGATTTTTCTTTTTATATTTTTCTATTTCTTTTTCAATATAGGAACATATAAACTATATAAGAAAAGAAAGGATAGAAGATTTATAAAAATGTGTAAAAATGCTAAAAAAATCACCAAATAAAATATTTTTGATCTTTTTATGATTTTTTACAGTTTTTGTGATTTTTGGGTATTTTTCAGAATCTTTTTGGTATTTTTAAAAGCTAAAATAAAGCAAAACAATGAATTAAGATTCTAGCCGAAATTAAAATGGGAAGGAAAAATATCAAATAATATCAAAATTTTCCCAAATTAATTTTAAAATAAAGATAATAAAATGGAGAACCTACAGGAACTGATTTTGCATTTTTTTTATTTTTTTTAGAATTTTTTAGATTTTTTGGAAGTTTTTGGGTATTTTCTAATTTTAAGGTTTTGGTTTTGAATTTTTTAGTGTTTTGGACTGACACTAGGATATAATAAAATACACAATAGGTAATTTTTTTGGGATTTTTCTAGGTGTTTTAATATTTTTTTGGTATTTTCTAAGATAGACAGTACTGAAATGGCATGTTTTTTATTTTCAATAATTATAAAAATGCAACAAAAATGCAATGCAAAAATATGGCGTAGATCAGCAAGTTAACAGGAGCCTAAGTTGATTTTTGTGGAATTTTTGGGGTTTTAATGATGCATGAAATAAATAGAGAAAACAAGCAAAAATATATGGCCTAGCAGGGGTATTATATGCAAATACACAAACATCCAAGGGCACAGTTGTAATTTTCCAACAAAATATAATACTAATAAACAAAGTTCTTGGACCAATTACAAATTCCCAAATCCAGGAGGGTTTCCCTGCAAATAACCCACCAGGGGCGCGTGACTGGCACGCGCCTGGGAGGGACCTATTTGTAATATCAAAAACCTCGGGGGCTAAGTTACAATATTTCCAAAACTTTTACACTTAATTCAAAAATTCGGGTACTAAAAAGAAATACACCAAATGGCTGAGGGCCTCGCTGCAAAAAGCCTCGCACCTCACGTGAACAGGTCACGTGAGGTGACGTGGCCGAGGACCTAAGTGTAAATAGGGAAAGTGTGGGGGCCTGAATGTAAATTATACAAAATAAATACAACGCAGATGATAGTTTTAGTCTTTAATAAACTAATACAAAAATGACCAGGGTGAGGGTGCAAAATACCCACGGTTGGACGGATCCAACGGCTGATCTAACTTGACTTGACACGTGGAGCGTCCTCCTTGCGCGATTCGGTTGGGCTTCAACAACGACGATTAGATCGCCCACAAGCAATCAACGGCCCATGCATCGTAAGATCCAACGGGCAGTTGTAGGCACTGGAGATCCTCGTGGATCAGACGGTGACGGGAAAGGGAGCAAGAACTGGGATGAACGCCGAGCCCGACGAACTTCTAGCTCTTCCCCTCGCACTCCCGACCAGTGGTTGGCGATACGACGAGGCTCAAAAGACTCCTGGTGAGCTGCTCTATCGACTGGAGGTCTTCGAAGGGCCAGAGAATGTCTGGGCGCACCAGGTGAGGTCGGAGAGCTGCAGGCCTCCAGGTCTCTCCGGCGAACGCCAAGGAAGGTCTCCATGGCGCACGTGAACGTGACAGGACCTGCACCAAAAAGTTACACCCTCGAGGGCAAAGTGCCTCAGGGGTTGGGGAACGACTGGGCACGAAGATACAAAGGTGGCCGTTGGCCAGAGGAGCGCTCCGGCGAAGGGCTCGATTGCGTGAATCGACGACGAAACGTGGATGTGATTGATGCAAACTACTCCTAGGGATATGGCGAGATGAATGCACGGAAAATAAGAAGGAAACAAACACCTCAAGGGCCAGGGGCCCGAGGTTAAAGATACCTCGACGGGGGGTCACAGGAGGTGGGGTGGAACGCCCAAGATCTCGTCGCTCCGCCTCCTTGAAGACGCCCAGCTGGAGCTGTCACCTCTAGGGAGCCAAGGCAGATTGAATTGGGGATGAAGGACCTAAGAATGGGGTTCAAATTTTTCAAAAGAAAATCGGAGGAGGTTTTTAAGAGGTTTGACTCTGCGACTGGGGCGCTCCAAAGGCCGAGGATTATCGAGCGAATCTTTAATTCGTGGCCTGAGGAGATTCATTGGCGTGAATCATGGATATGCGAGCAACAAAAGTCGTGAAGGGACCATCGTAGATGGGTGAAAGATCGGGTCTCGAAAAATCGTCAAAGATGACGAAAACGAGGCTTCTGACACAGCTCAAAGGGAAGGTCAGACTGTTGACCTTGGTCAACAGTCCTGACCACCTGGTTGATCCACGTGGACCAACCAGGAAAAACCTCGAGAAAATTATTTATAAATTAGTTTAAAAATAGTAAATGAATTATTTAGTTTTTGATTATAAATGAAAAATATTTATTTTTTATGAGGTATTTTATAGTGATTTTTATTTATTTTTATGAAGTGTATTTTTTCAAGTTACTATTTTAGGCCTTTGTAGGTACATATACCTATATATTTAATTAATTTATTTTTTATGAGTTTAATTTATTTATTTTAATTTATTATTTTATAAAATTATAACATACTTTTATATACTTAATTATATTTTTATTTTAATTTTCTGAGGTGTTTTATGTATTTAATAAAATAGAAGTATGTATTATATAGGTATGTGTATAGGTATGATACCTATGTATGATATATACATGTATTTTTATTTTGTATTTTATTTAAGTTTTTCTTTTGATTTTAATGTACATATGAGTTATTAATAAAAATATAAAGATACAAAAATAATGAATAAATAATAAATTGAATATTTTAATCAGTACAATTATACAAGTAGGGCCCAAAACTCAACTTTCAAACCGTAGCTTCGCCAAATGCGACACCACCGCCATTGAATAGCTTATTTTATACTATATACAATTAAAGGTGAGTTTGCTGCATTTGGAGTTTTCATTTGTGAGATACAGGTCTGGGAAGTTGGGATTTTGGATTTATATCTAGACCATAACTTTTTATCTTTACATTATTTTTCAGTGAAATAAATTTTGTATTTTTCTTTATTTAATTATCTACAACTTTCATGTACAAAGTTTCTTTATTTGAGGTATAAAAAGTGGAACCAAAAATAGGTCCCAAAATGAATAAAGAATTAATTAAAAAGTATATGTATTTTGACTGTATTTGACCCTTATCTCCCCCTACTTTATTCCTTGTCGACCTATTCATCAAGATGCCTAGTTCTTGGGGTTTCGGGTCATAAAATATTTACAATATTTTATTCGTTTTCTTTTCTTTTATTTATTCTATAATTTTGTCTTTAATTACAGTATTTTATACACTATTTACATGCACATGCATGAATGCTAAGATGCTTTAATTAAGGGTATTTACAAGCATTTGCTAGGGTTTTTGAGGCCAAAATGATAGAATAAAGATGATGAAATGTGGATTCATCATCCCCCTATACTTTACCTTTGCTACTCCCTAGCAAACACTTATGCAATAAGTGCAGAAAAGAAAACAAAGAAAAGAAAAAGAAGAACTTGGATTTAGTTTAATTATCAAACTTGTCTTCACAAAATCGAAGTTTGGAGCTTAAGTCGGACCTTTGGAATTTTAGTGCAGGTGGAACCTTAATGAGAACCGAATTTGAAATCCAACAGTCCTTGAGAATCCCAAACTCTGTTCAAGTCTCCTCAATAGCCAGGTCAGAAATATTTCAACTCATACGCAAACTCTTACGACTATGAATCTGACTCGTACAATGTAAGTGATGGTGGCTCTCCCCAACTAGAATGACAAAGAGACTGACTTCTCCAATATGACAACCCCATGATTCCCCAATCCAACAACTCCATCCTCGAGGAGCGGGGTATTCCCTTCTAAGTTTAAGTTGCAACCAGCTCAAGAGGAGGGGGTGAAGAGAAGAATGGACGGTAGCCAGTGTAGCTACCTATCCTAGGATGCAAGACCAGTGTAGTCAAGTCATCCAGCTGCAGGCTCAAATATTTGACTTTGGAACTCAAGCTTGCTTATTGACTTTACAACAATTGTAAATACTTTGCTGGCATTTTATTTTTGTACATGCCTGACCATTTTTTTGAATACTATATACAACAGCATTTACATAAGGAGTTTTCCCTCTTGAGCCAGTAGACTATCCCTCTTTTGAAGCTTTATTGCAACCCACAGTCTCCTGTCTTTAGACTTCCTCATCACTGGACGGGTTGGGGTGCACTTCCCTCCCTAGAGGAGGACAAATGTTTCCACTTGTGTGCGTCTCATACCGGCAGATCCAATCCCCTCACACTCCAACTGAGTTGAGCCATGTGAAAGGTGCAGGTGTCCAAGTTAGGTCATTATCAACAAGAGTCGTGCGTGTGCTCCGAAATACTCTACTTAGGCAGTCAAGAATCCATTGAACCAAGTCTCGTGATCCTCAAAGAATTAAGTCAACTAGACCTGAAGTACCTCAAACCCAGTTCCTACAAGGTTCCTATTATTAGGTAGATTTTAAAGTCCAGTCAAGCTCCAATCTCCGGATTTTATTTAGACTTGTTCAACCATCAATCTCAATCCGAAAAATGTGAATGTTATGCAATGCGATGCAGAAAATATTTTTGTGATGTAATTTTCAAAGATTTTGAACTTTTTATGGATTTTTGAAAAGATGATGATGATGATGATGATGCATATGCATTTTTTTGTCTTTTTCAAAAAGATTTTTCAAATGTTTTTGGATTTTAATTTTGCAAATGTTTTTGGGATTTTTGAAAACAAAAAGTTTTTTTGGCTGAAAACTAGGTAAAAAATATTTACATGGGAGTGCTTCTTATATATACAAGAAGTGGATTTTAAGAATTTACAAGGGTAAGTGATCAATTTTATAGGTATAAATAGTGGATTTTGGTGAGATGTATGTATTCCTCAAACTTATTTGACACAGGTTTTTCAAAGAATTTTTTGAAAACTCTAGTCCAAAATAATTTTTACAAACATTTTACGAACATGTACACACATTTGAAATCATTTTGCAAAGGTTTTCAAAACAGTATATATAGATTTTCAAAATATTTTTGCAACCATTTTTTCAAACCATTTGCAAATCATTTTTCAAACATTTTATTTTACACCAAGAAAAGAAATTTTACAAACCACACATTTGACACAGGTTGAAAACATGTGACAAAATATTTTTCAAAATAGTTTTCAATAGATTTTTACAAAGATTTTCAAACTATTTTTAAACATTTTGCAAAAAACATTTTCACCTGATTTATTAATCAGTAAATACAAAAAGAATTTGAGGAACGGTAACATCTTTTTATTACGATTTTTAATGAATTTTAAAGAATGATTAGCCATATTATTAGGAAATACGAAAGTACGAGTTATGCCTAAAGTATATATATAGTATATACGACCCCCCTATACTTATCTTGAGCTATGTCCTCATAGATCGGAGAGAAAAGAGAAGACATAACTCGTACTAAGTATAGGCAAGTCTAAAGAATAAATAAATGAATGAAACAACGAATGAGAAGTTGACCATCCCCCAATACTTAGGATCAAATAATCCTAAGTATAACAGACTGTACACAACACATGGAGGGTCAAGGGTGGGAATGAACAGATCGTACTTAGATTGTCTCCCCCTATACTTACGGTAAAATATCCCTAAGTATAGACAAGAAGAGAAGACAATGGAGAGGATCGAAAGGAATAGAACAACTCGGGGTGCACACCCCCCTATACTTAGGACAAAGTACGTCCTAAGTATGGAAAACTGTCTACAAGGGGTGGCACCTTCTTGATAGATAAAGAAAATAGAAAAGGAAAGAAGAAAAGAATAAAAGAAAAGAGATCAACAGATGAAAGAGTGATATAGACAGATGATCTGTACAGCAGAAAATGGAAGTGATCACCGTGTATGAGATGCAGATGATATGAGTCAAAGAACACATCTCATACCAGAAGAATGGGGGCAACGTCAATGGTCGACGGATCATGATCTAGATATAATTTTAGGCGTTGACCATTGACACAGAAGGTGGACGAAGATGACGGTTCGGATATATCAATACTGCCATTGTCATGTACCTTCTTGACCACATAGGTACCTTTCCACTTGCTTTGTAATTTCCCTTGGAATAATTTCAGCCTGGAATCAAACAACCTACTCGCTGATCGGGCTCAAACTGTTTATGGCTGATATGAGAATCGTGCCATGTCTTCACTTTCTCTTTGTATTGTAGGCTGCTAGAAAAGGTTGTATCTCTCAGTTCCTCCAGGGCTGCCAACTCTGCTCTCCTCTATTCTCCTATACTCTCGGGATCCAATAATAGCTCAGTGACTATCCAAAGTGACTTGTGCTTGATTTCACAGGAAGATGGCACGGCTTGCCATAGACGAGTCGAAAGGGAGATGTCCCTAATGGATTCTTGAAAGAAGTCCGATAAGCCTACAAGACCGAGTCCAAAAGTTGTGACCAATCCTTTCGGTCTGGGCGGACAACCTTCTGTAAGATAGTCTTTATCTCCCGATTCGATACTTCGGCAAGACCATTAGTCTGAGGGTGATACGGTGTGGCAACACGATGATCAATGCCGAACTCGTCTGCAAGGGCCCTAACCTTGTCATTGATGAAAATGAGACCCCCCGTCTGAAATCAAGACTCTAGGTACCCCGAACTGTAAAATGATATTTTTCCTCAAAAATTGCACACAATTTTAGCATCTGTGGCTCGGGCGGGGATGGCCTCAATGCATCGACTGACATAATCCACAACGAGCAAAATGTGCTCAAATCCCTGACTCTTAGGAAATGGGCCCATGAAAATCAACCCCCATGCATAAAAACCTCACAAAAGTGAATGGGTTGCATGGGCATCATGTCTCTCTGTCCGCAGGTTCCATCTTCTGACAGTCAGTACATCTCTTCACGAACTCATCTGAATCCTTGAAGAGAGTACGCCACCATAGGCCGGATTGAAGCACCTTCTGTGCTGTCCTTTTCCCAGAATGATGTCCTCCTGCCTCAAGCTTGTGACAGTATGTGAGGATGCTATGCTGCTCTTCTTGAGGAATGCACCTCCTCCAGATGCTGTCCCTCCTTCATGATAAAGGACGGGATCCTCCCAATGGTAAAGCTTGGCCTTTGCCAGGAAGGTCTCGAGCTTCTGTCTGGGCCAACCTTGTGGGACAACTTGGCAACAAGATAGTTCACAATGTCAGCATACCACGGGAGCGAGGTGATAGCCAAGATCGCCTCATCTGGAAACGTCTCTGTGATAGGTGCGATGGGCTCAGATTCCTCAAGGTTCTCCAATCGGGAAAGATGATCCGCCACCACATTCGTAACTCCAAGCTTATCCTTAATCTCAATATCAAATTCCTGGAGCAGAAGGATCCATCTGGTAAGGCATGCTTTGGCATCCTTCTTGGCCATTAAGTACCGGATGGCGGTGTGATCTGTATAAATTGTCACTCTAGATCTGAGAATATAAGATCGATACTTATCTAAAGCAAAGACTACGGACATCATCTCTTTCTCTGTCACAGTATAATTCCGCTGAGCGGCATCCAAAGTCCGGCTGGCATAGTGAATGGCAAACGACAATCCATCCCTCCTCTGTCCAAGCACAGCCCCAACGGCAAAATCAAAAGCATCCGTCATGATCTCGAATGGAAGAGACCAATCGGGTGGCTGAAGGATAGGAGCCGAAACAACCATACTTTTGAGAGTCTCAAAAGACACAAGACACTTCTCATTGACAATGAACTCGATGTCTTTCGTCAGCAGATCAGTAAGCGGTCGGGCAATCCGACTGAAGTCATGAATAAACAGTCGGTAGAAACCGACATGCCCCAGAAAAGACTGCAATTGACACAGATTGGACGGTGGATTGAGTTTTCTAATGATATCCACCTTGGCCGGATCGACCTCTGATGAGCGAATCCGACGGACTAATGTAAAGTATCTCACTAAGGTCGTCGTGACCTCAGTCACTCGGGACTCAGAGATCAATCAAGAAACAAAAATCAGACCATCAAACGAGAAGATAAAAATCGATAAAAATCAAAATAGCGGTTTCGCTATGTGATTAACCTGGTATAGCTCCCAGGGTTGGTCTCAAGGAGCACGAGATGGCCTTGCACCCTACGAAGTAGTCAGAAAACAAATAAAATAAAAACAAATATTTTTTTGGTGGTTTTTAATATTTTTATATTTTTTTGGAATTTTTTAATAATGAAGAAATAATAAAAAGGCAAATACACACAACTTCAAGCAATTATTTAATTACTCAAAAATAGTCCAAAAATTCCAAAAAAATATTTTTAGGTTTTATATATTTTTTACTATTTTTGGTGAATTTTTGAGAATTTTATAATTTTTATGAACTTTTCTAAAAATAGAAGAAGGCAAAAATAAGAGAAAACTGTCCAGCTAGGCTTCAAAGACCACTTAAAATATTAAATGGTCTTATCAAGGTCTGGAGGTATTTTTTATGTAAAATTGAAACTATAAACAAAATTCAGGAGAAGAGTTTTTGAATTTTCTATGATTTTTTAGAATTTTTATGAGTTTTTCAAGGGTTTTTAAATTTTAAGCTTTTTATAAATCTAAAAATAACAAAAAATGGATAGAAAATCAAGGACAAAAAAACACACTAAAATTTATTTTTTTTGTAATTTTTAAAAAGGTTTTAATATTTTTTTATGAATTTTCAATTTAAACAGACAGAAAAATAATGGTTTTTGAATTTTTAAAAATAATAAAATGGCTAAAAAATGTACCGAAAAATTGATGAAAATTTTACACAATGGAAGGAGCCACGTATCCAATTTTCACTCAATTTGGATTATTTTTGATATTTTATTTAAATCAAACAAGAGCCCACAGTGCACAGGGACATGTTTGCAATAAAAATAAAGTTCCGGGGCTGAAAAGTAAAACGCCCTGGAATCTGGGAGGTCCTCGTGCAATTTCTCCAAGTCCCCACACGCGTGACACGTGATCTGGGCACAGAGGGACCAATATGCAATAAAAAATACTTCCAGGGACTTAATAGCAACAAGTGCTAAAAGTCCAAGGAAGATATTGCAAAATGTCTAATCAATTCAGCACATGTCCAATAAAACCATTCACAGGGGCATAAGTGCAAATATCAAGAAATATACTTCATTAAGTAACAAGCAGAATCTACAAGCCCATATCATGCAAATTCACCACAAAACCACATGACGAAGCACGTGTCTCACATATACAGGGATGAAAATGCAAATAAAGTAAACAACAAGGTCCTAAGTGCAAATGTCCCAAAATAAAAACAACTGCTTAAACTAATTACAGGACTAAACAATAAAAGCAAAACAGGAGGGGGCCTAAGTGATATTTACCCCTTATTATCCGAGGGTTGAGGTAACGCCACGTGGATGATCGAACGGAGCTGGAGCGGTGGTGCCTCCTTGAAGAACCCTCGCTTGGATCGTACGGCTGGAAGCGCACCACGTGTATGATCTGATGGCTGTAACGCGGGCATGCCTCTCCTATGTGGTGGACGCTCCAGATGAGAATCCGACGGCTGCAAGCTCCTCGCGGATGGACGGACGAGATTAAAACTGGGCGAAGGAGTGCGATCGGACGGAGACGGAAGATGCTCCAAGAACTCATCGCCGGCGAGTTTTGCCGGCCTCGTGCGCGCGCTGGGATCCTCCTGTGCTGCTGCTAAGATGTGCAAAGGCTTCGTCTCGGTGATCCGCAGCTCGTGGATGCCTCCGATGAGGTCGGCGACCACGGGAGTGGCCCGACGACGGCGGAGGAGTGGAGCTGCTGCGCCTGAATGCTCGGACCCTCAGATGGGTCCCTCTCGACCTGCAAAACACATAGAATAGCTCCTTGGTCGAGGGAAAATTGCCTCGACCAAGTTAGGGGTGAAATGGGCAAGTGGGTGCGTCGGGGCAACACCCTCCGGCGAGGCGACGACGGAGGAGGGTGGACGACCTACTCCGGGGCGAGACAGGGGGGGTGGCTGGGTGGAGAATGTGGAGAGAGGTCTGGCGAAGATGGTGGCGTGGTCGGAATGGCAGAAGGGTGGTCGGAACGGAGTGAATTAGCCGACGAAGCCGGCGACGCGATTTGGGGAAAACTCGAAATTAAGCTAAACGATGGACGATCTAACCTAATGGGCGGCTGCAGTCGACTATGCTGGAGCTCGGGGAGCTCCAGGGTTCATTGCCTCAAGGGGGCATCGCGTCCCGAGGCTTAGCTCGCTCGATGGCGGAGCACGGTGGTGATCACCGCCGGATCAGAGGTTCCCAGCTGCCCGAGCCTCGCTTTGACTCCCTCTCGCACGGCTGTCACTCAGGCGAGGAGGAGGAGCTCACTGGCAATGAGGGGGAAGGCCAAAGATGGAGTGAATCGTGCGGCGGAGCTGAAGCTTTATACACCTGCAGGTCCGAGAAGAGAGGGTCGGGCAGGGTTCCGTGAAGCGTGGATCCCAGTGCTGATATGTCGGTGTGGATCTCGCATGCAAGAGGAAGGATCGGAGCTCGGGGTTTAAGGATTTGATGGTCGGGTCGCGTCTGGATAATTAGGCGAATATCGGGTCGGACGCAAGATCCGCGGGGCAAAGGTCCTGGGGGGGAGTTGACCGGGGGTCAACATCCCCCGTGGACCAATCAGAGCGTGCCACTTATTAAATATTTGGAAATTAAATAAAAAATAGTAAATGGCCGAATTTTGAAAAAGTTAAAACATGAAAAATGTTTCTTTATTTTTAAACTATTTTTTGTGATTTTTATTTATTTTTTTGAAATAAAAAATGTATGTACAATATAGTATTATTATATATAGGTATATACAATATGTATTTTTAATTTTTTATTTTTAATTATTTATTTTTGTACATTTTATTCCAATTTTATATTTTTTATTTATAGAATAAAATTTGGAATAAAAGGTAATTTTATTTTATTTTTATTAATTATTTACAAGGGTTAAATAAATAGTTATATACATCTATGTACATGGTATATACAATGTTGATTTTGATTTTTATTTTTATTTATTTTTATTTTATTTTTATTTTTGTGATTTTTATTTTATTTACTTACATTATGGAATATGGAATATGTGCATATTTTTCTGGGATTTTATTTATTTATTTACAAGGTGAAATAAATAGATATGGGGTCCCATGTACATGATCTCTATACAATGAAGAAGGGGATTTTTATTTATTTTCATTTCCTCCATTTTTATTTTAATTTGATATTTACAAATATATACATATTCTCAAAAATGCATTTTTATTTTTATTTTTATTTGGAGGAAAATATTTTTATATACAGGTATATATACACATGAGCTTCCCTATCTCTCTCTCTCTCTACTTGGGTTTTTATGCGGCCAGGCCCATGCTGAGCCCTCCCTTGGGATTAGGTCGCTCAATATTTATTCTAAATATCTCCCTCCTTTTCTTTTATTTCTTTATTCTTTTATTTATGCACAAAAACATGCTAAAAATGCATATTTACACAATGCATGCTTTTTGACAATTATTATTATTTACATGAATATACATGTGTTTTGCATGGGTTTTGTAGCTAAAATAAAAGAATAAAGAGTGATGAATGGGTATTCATCACCATGCCCCTCTTAGAGACGATATGACCAAGGACCATCCCTTGAGTCACCATGAAGTGACTCTTCTCCCAAGACAATACGAGATTGACCTTTATGCAGCGCTGAAGCACACGGTCTAGGCAGTCAAGACAAGCATCGAACCCGTTGCCATAGACCGAGAAGTCATCCATGGAGACCTCTAAACAGTCACCCACCATGTCCGAGAAAATGGACAACATGCACCTTTGGAATGTCGCCGGGGCGTTACATAGACCAAAGGGCATCCGTCTGAAAGCATAAGTCCCAAACGGACAGGTGAATGTCATTTTCTCCTGGTCTTCGGGCGCAATAGCCACTTGATTATATCCGGAGTACCCGTCAAGGAAACAATAATGACTCTTCCCAGCTAGCCTCTCGATAATCTGATCAATGAATGGCAGCGGGAAATGATCATTCTTGGTGGCCTCATTCAATCATCTGTAGTCCACACAGACCCTCCAAGAAATGGGTACTCGGGTAGCGATCTCCTCTCCAGACTCATTCACAACTGTAGTGATACCCATCTTCTTGGGTACCACATGTAATAAACTAACCCATTTGGAGTCGGAGATGGGGTAGATAAAATTGGTGCTCCACCACTTCGATATTTCTTTCATTACCACATCTCGAAGATTCGGGTTCAGCCGTCGCTGGAACTCACGGACGCCCTAGCGTCATCCTCAAGATAAATGTGGTGGGAGCACAGAGCCGGACTAATCCCCTGGAGATCAGCTATACTCCAACCTATTGCCTTGCGGTTTCTTTCAAGAACCTCCATCAGACGAGATTCTTGCTCTCCAGTCAAACCTGCTGAGATAATGACTGGATGTATATTTGGCTCACCCGCTAGGAATCTGTACTTCAGCGACTACGGCAAAGGTTTCAGTTCTGGACAATTGGGGGGTGGCAGATCTGGCTTTTGATATATCTGTGTGAAGGCGACCAGGTCTGCATGTGAGAACTCTCGCTCTACATGAATCTCTGACGAAGGGAGGCCTGCTGAATCTTCAATAAACTACACTGGCTCGCACTCCGTCCTAGCTGTCGGCTCCAAGGGAATCAGACACGGCAAATATTCATCAAAATCATCTCAATCAATGTCTGAATCCGAGGGATCTGAACTAGATAAACATGACTGAAAATCATCAGCACCACTCGTCCCAACACTGTCAGCATCCAATGTATCCTCATCCAGGGGTGTGCTCTCCAGGCTCTCGACTGCCATAAGCTTTAAGTATGGTGAATCTGTAGGCAAGGCGAGGGTCTGTGCTACAGGATCTTTCCAGGTTGATTCATCGTCCGTCATCACAAAATCACACTCCTGGTAGATGTCTAGCTCTTTCTCTGTCATCTGTGCGGCTTCGCTGGACTGCTCCGAGCATTCAAGTTCTCTGGCTCTAGTTTCCTCGATCGTCTCTGTTTGTATGGTTTCGCCCTCTACGCAAAAACACACCTTCCCGCTATCATGATCGGTCACCGCCTTGGCTGTGGCCAAGAATGGGCGTCCAAGTATAATGGGGGCATCGGTTACCGACTCAGGGATCTCCATGTCCAACACAATGAAGTCCACGGGGAATTTCAGGCCCTAAATGGTAACAACCACATCTCTCAATAACCCCTTCAACCTCTTAGTCGACCTGCCAGCAAACTGAAGGACTGTCCTGCTCCTAAGAAGAGGACCAAACTCGAATCGGTCGAGTAAGGCTGCCGGAAGAAGGTTAATTGAAGAGCCATTGTCTAATAGAGTACGATCAAACTGCTGCTCCTGAATCTCGCATCTGACATAGGGAGCTCCTGCATCTGGTCGCTTGGCTGGCAGTTTGTTCTGAATGGTGCAGCAAGTGGAATGAGTGAGCACATGGATCTGATCTTTGTGGTTCCTCCTCTTCCTGCGGACTGTAATCTTCTCTTTCAAATTCTTTTTGAAGAGGGGGATGTGCTCAAGTGCTTCCTGTAGAGTCAGCTGAATGTGGAATCGATCAATCATCTGATTGCTGAACTCTACCTGCTGATTCTTTTTAGGATTTTCTCTTTTGTTCCCCTTCGCCCGGTGAAGTGCTTCGGGGAAGGGGATAGTAGGGGCCTCCGCAGATGGAGGACTAGGAATAGGTCCCTGTGCCTGTGAAGGACTAGAATCCATACAATGATCATCATGCAACACATATGGATCTGAAATGTGAACAGAAACCTTTCCTTTATTTATATTTTTGTTCTTTTTGCTATTACCACAGTCCATAGATACAAAAGGTGGTAACACCACAGAAGGAAGCTCAACAAAAGTAGATGTAGTGGCCTCAGTACCACCATCGACACCTGTCTTCGCGGCATCAGCACCGCGCTCTAGCTCTGCATCCAAAATGGTGGCTTCAGCACCACCATCTGCATCTGGTATCATGACGGCCTCAGTACCGTCGTCTGGATCTCCATCATTGGTGGCATCAGCACCACCATCTTCAACATCCTCATTAGCGACATCAGCACCGCTACTCTGCTCATCTGGCGCTCCTGGTTCTGCTTGTGGCTGTCGCTCAGATGAGGTGCCGCCAGCTGGCATCCTACCGCTCCTAGTAGTCACAAAATCAGCATCATACAAAGAAGAAGACATGTCACTCAAATAATCACTAGGAGAGGTATCCTCTGTAAACTCTACCTGCTTAGACTTCCTTTTCAAATTGTTCGGGTTTGGTTCAATCTGAGCTGGTATGGAGGCTTTGCCCTTGATGATGTCACTCATCTCCTGCCGGAACTCATCCATTTCTTGCCAGAAGGATGCTCGCTGTTCAGAGAGCAAGCGGGCAAGATCATCTAAAGCTGGGTTCTCAAAAGCGGGGGCCTGAGAACCGGACGGGTTTCCCTGCTGGAAATGAGGCTGTTGCTGCTGCTGGTGAGGATAGTGCTGGGGAGGATGGGAATATGATTATTGAGGCTACTGACGCTGCCTCCACTGCTGTCCCTGATAGGCAGGACGAGGACCATGCTGGTATTGCTGCTGGACGTACTGGGGTTGCTGCTGCTGTGGCTGACTGTTCTGCTGTCCTTGAGCCGGAGGCTGCTGCTGGGATAAAGTTCCACTGTTGCCCCAACGGAATCCAGGGTGATCGCGACGAATCCCGAGTTGTGGGTACCAGTCATACCAAATCCCATTGACTTCCATCAATGGCTCCTGCTCAAAGGATGGTGGGAGAAGAACAACCAGTGGCTGCTCCGGCTGATAGACCACCATCTGAGTATCCTGAGATGGCAGCTGCGTTGGGTAGTACTGTAGCAACGGAACCGGCTCTACCTGAATGTGGTTGACCTGGCGGTACGAGGCAGAGGGCTGGTTGGAGCTGCTACTGCTAGGATCAGCCCGTGACCTGGGTGGCTGTTGGGAAGATGTCTGTGCCTCCAAGACGCAAAGAATCTGCATCTTTAGGTCACTCATCGTCTTGGCAATCTGGTCCATCTGGGCCATGCCTTGCATTTGCTTCTTCTCAAGGATCTCGAGACGGTCCAGTTTCTCACTTATGATGCCCATGTCGGCTGCGGCTAATTCGGCTTGGGCTGCGGCTGCCGATGAAGTATGAGGACCGGCATCGATGCGGGCGATCATCTGGAATCATCCCGCTCCTTGCGGGGGCTTCTGTTGCGTGTAGACGCGGGCTTGGGCCATAACAGTTGAGTTTTCTGCCATCTCTTCATAGATGGCCCAAACATCGTCTTCACCTTTGGAAAAGTAGGACCCACCACAAGAGGCATTTACAAGCCCCTGCAGCTCCGGTGTCAGTCCACAAAAGAAGCTCTGAACAAGATTGGGCTTGGATATATCGTGATGTGGACACCGGTCGATGAGCTCTCTGAATCGATCCCAAGCTTCATAAAACTGTTCATTAGGGATCATGACGAAATTGCTGATCATATCTCTAGCTGCGTTCGTCCGGCCGAGAGGGTAATACTTCTTCAAATATGCGGTCCGGAGATCTGCCCAAGTGTCGATGAACCTCCCCAGGTGTTTCAGCCAGTACGCGGATCTGTCAACCAAAGAGAAGGGGAAGGCTATCATCTTAATGGTGTCCTCAGTCATCAGCCTGTCATGAATGGTACTGCATATCATCTCGAATTCTTGTAGATGGAGGTGTGGCTCTTCGGTCGGCAGCCCATGGAATTTGGGCAGAAGCTGAATAGTGTGGGGCTGAAGCTCGAAATCTCCATGGATGGGAGGGAGTCGAATCCACCGATGAGTGAGGGAAGCTGCTGGATTGTGCAATTCTCGCATGATGGTTTGCGGCGGCCTCTCCTGATTGGGTTCTACTCCCTCGTTCTCGACAACTGGTATATCACCTCCACCGCCACTGCCCCAGGTCGGTTCTCTCGCATCTGTGCGATCTCTCTCATGAGGTCACCTATAAAGACTCCCTGGTCTCGGATCTGTCTCTGCATTGTCTCCAGGGATGGTAGCAAGGAATTGTTGATGGCGGCTTGATCAAATAAGATTGGAGGGTGCTCATGGTCATCTGGATGCTCTCCTCTGTCAGCCATGTCTGGTTTCTCTGAAAAAGCAAAAGAACCCATCTCAGGTGTCGTCAAATGTTCTGAGCTCTGTGATGCACTAAATTCTGAAATTCTTGGACTGATGGAAGGAGAAGGGTGGTCGAGGGGGAACAGGGTCGATGTGAACTCAGGCTCAGAGAGTGGGTATGGACTCTCCGAGGTCATCCTAGATGAATAGGGAGGAGTACTAGATAGAGGTGCCGACAAAGTCGGCCTAAGAGACCTCCTTCCCATCATCGTGATTATTGATAAGAGCAAGGTCGAGAAATGAAGAAGAAAGAAGGGAGAAGCAAAATTGCGCACAATCGTGCTGTGTTTTTGATCTTGACCTAAAATCAACTAGCAATCAAACACAATACAAGGGGATTCACCAACTCAACATGTGAAGCCGTGAAGGTTCGGCTTTTATCTTTGTAGTTTTTAGCTTGAATTCATGAATTTATCTTGTAACGAGTCCTTAGAGCGCTACGCCTAAAGGAGAGAGAGTACTGCCGGAAAAATATTCCTGTACTTGACCTCCTCCTGTGTAACCTGTAGCTTGCGCTTTTTGAGGTCCTTGTAACCTTTCCTGGATCCCTAGTCAACCAAAGAAGAAGAGGGAGGAGGCCGATAGGCGAAACCGATACTTCGGATCTCGCTCGCAACGGAATCACCCGTGGGCGTGCAAGACCCTACTCAGACGCAGATGGTGAGACAGACACACCCGTGAAGGCGTGGCCTAAGCGCGGTACTTCGGACAAGGTCGATGCTCACACAATAGTGAGTCACCAATGGTGACCAAGTCCTACTCGCCTACGTACGATAGTAGCACCAATACTTCGGAAATCCATGCGATAAACAAGGCAGTCACAAGCTGGGTTTTTGACTCTAATCCTTACGAAGCACTCTTCTCACTTGGAAGGAGACCTTCCCATGTAATCTGAATACAAGTGAGGGTGTGACTCTCCCCAATCAATGATTCCAATTACCAATTTTATTTAGGTCAAAGTTTTCTTAGCAGTCCCTTTTTTAATTTTTTTGGTGTTATCGCTTCTTTTGAGTAGATTCAAACAAGCGCCTAACGATTTTGTATTTTCTTTGATTCCTACTTTGTCCAATAACAGAGGGAGAAAAGAGTCGGAAAAGCCGTGCAAGTCGGCACCAAGATGAAAATATCACCTTTGTGCCTAAATGATGAATGCAAAGATAGAATGACTTACAGTGCCTCCAGCTCTCTCCATGCGTGATGCAAAACAGAAATTTTTAAACCTAATCTAAATGCCGATATGCAAGCAGAAATCGTCCTAAGCAGGCAATTGATACGTGAAGAACCACAAGTCAACCGCCAAACTCCAATCCTAAAGTCCGGTCTAGGCTCACCCCTCCTCCTCTCGACACATCGAGTTCAGGAGAAGCGCTTGGCGGGATGAGCTTGCGGTGCGACGGATCAAAGACTAGTGATTAACTGTTTAATTAAACTAAGTCCAAATACGATCTATAGGTACATGCAATAATTATTAGGGTGTTTGGACCTAATCTAATCGATCAAGCAAAAGCCTAAAAATCTAAGGGCTCAATCCACAAAAGAAATGAAAAAGAAAATCAAAACCGGCAAATGACAACGAGAAACTCGATGAAATCCGCGATGGGCCCCCAGGTGAACAGACACCTGGAATTTGGCCTGGAGTGTCCTGAGTGTCCCTATACCTGTATTATTACAAATTCAAATAGTCTCTCTCTCACAAAAGAAAATGCAAACTAGCTTACACTCTCTCTCTCACTCCTCCTGCTCTCTCCTGCCGGCTTGGCTAAGAAAAGCCGAACCCGCTTCCCAAGGCTGCACCGGATCACCTAAGCGACCCTCCTCGCTCTGCGGTCCCTCACAAGAAAATAAGAAAAGAGATTAGAAAGCTCACAGATAAATATCAAAACTAGAGAGATAAAATAAAGCAATAATGGAGACAAACAAACACAATCAATCAAAAATGTAATCTAATCGTTGTTGCTCCCCGGCAACGGCGCCATTCGATTTTTAACCGAAATTCACGGGATCTAATTATCTCACAAAAGGCGGATACAACCGTGTCGCTGCGGCGACCCTCAGTGAATCCCAATTAAGATCAACAATGAACCCACAATCAAATATCAAACAATGAAAAACAATGTGGAGTCAAATTTATTTTTAACTCTACATAAAAGATGTATAGGTGCAAGTATGTAGAGAGTTCGAACACAGGGAGCAAGATAGGATAGACCAACAAGTGTGTGTGTGTAAGTGAATGTGATGTATTATCTACACTATGCAATGCAAATGTTTTGTGGGTTTTTAATTTTTATTTTTTTAAAATTTTAATTTTGTATTTTGATTTTTAATTTTCTGATTTTTTTATTTTTCTTTTTATAATTTTTATTTTCTTTGTCAATATTGGAACATATAAACTATATAAGAAAAGAAAGGATAGAAGATTTATAAAAATACGTAAAAATGCTCAAAAATCACCAAATAAATTTTTTTTGGTCTTTTTATAATTTCTTTACTGTTTTTATGATTTTTGGATATTTTTCAGAATCTTTTTGGTATTTTTAAAAGCTAAAATAAAGCAAAACAAAGAATTAAGATTCTGTCCGAAATTAAAATGGGAACAAAAAATATCAAATAATATCAAAATTTTCTAAAAATAAATTTTTAAAAAAAGATAATAAAATAGGGAACCTAAAGGACTTGATTTTACATTTTTTTGATTTTTCTAGAATTTTTTAGATTTTTTGGAAGTTTTTGGGTATTTTCTAATTTTTAAGGTTTTGGTTTTGATTTTTTAGTGGTTTTTGGATTGACACTAGGATACAATAAAATACACAATAGGTAATTTTTTGGGATTTTTTAAGGTGTTTTAATATTTTTTGGTATTTTCTAAGATAGACAGTATTGAAATGGCATGTTTTTGATTTTTAATAATTATAAAAATGCAGAAAATGCAATGCAAAAATATGGCGTGGATCAGCAAGTTAACAGGAGCCTAAGTTGATTTTTGTGGAATTTTTGGAGTTTTAATGATGCATGAAAGAAATAGAGAAAACAAGCAAAAATATATGGCCTGGCAGGGGTATATATGCAAATACACAAACATCCAGGGGCACAGTTGCAATTTTCCAACAAAATATAATACTAATAAACAAAGTTCTTGGACCAATTACAAATTCCCAAACCCGGGAGGGTTTCCCTGCAAATAACCCACCTGGGCGCGTGACTAGCACGCGCTTGGGAGGGACCTATTTGTAATATAAAAAACCTCAGGGCCTAAGTTGCAATATTTCCAAAACTTTTACACTTAATTCAAAAATTTGGGTACTGAAAAGAAATACACAAATGGCCGAGGGCCTCGCTGCAAAAAGCCCCGCACCTCACGTGAATAGGTCACGTGAGGTGACGTGGCCGAGGACCTAAGTGTAAATAGGGAAAGTACGGGGGCCTGAATGTAAATTATACAAAATAAATACATCAGATGAAAGTTTTAGTCTTTAATAAACTAATACAAAAATGACCGGGGTGAGGGTGCAAAATACCCATGATTGGACGGATCCAACGACTGATTAAACTTGACTTGCCACGTGGAGCGTCCTCCTTGCGCGATGCCGGTTGGGCTTCAACGGCGACGATTAGATCGCCCACAGGCAATCAACGGCCCAGGCATTGTAAGATCCAACGGCAGCTGTAGGCACTGGAGATCCTCGTGGATCGGACGGTGACGGGCAAGGGAGCAAGAACCGGGATGAACGCCGAGCCCGGCGAACTTCTAGCTCTTCCCCCTCGCACTCCCGACGGTGGTTGGCAGTACGGCGAGGCTCAAAAGACTCCTGGAGATCTGCTCTATCAGCTGGAGGTCTTTGAAGGGCAGAGAATGTCTGGCGCGCACTAGTGAAGTCGGAGGAGCTGCATGCCTCCAGGTCTCTCCGGCGAACGCCAAGAAGGTCTCCAAGCGCGCGTGAACGTGACATGACCTACACCAAAAAGTTACACCCTCGAGGGCAAAGTGCCTTGAGGGTTGGGGGAACGACTGGGCGCGAAGATAACGAAGGTGGCGGTCGACCGGAGGAGCTTTCCGGCGAAGGGCTCGATTGCGTGAATCGACAGCGAAACATGGATGTGATTGATGCAAACTACTCCTAGGGATATGGCGAGATGAATGCGCGGAAAATAAGAAGGAAACAAACATCTCAAGGGCCAGGGGCTCGAGGTTAAAGATACCTCGACGGGGGGTCACCAGAGGTGGGGTGGAACGCCCAAGACCTCGTCGCTCCGCTACCTTGAAGATGCCCAGCTGGAGCTGTCACCTCCAGGGAGCCAAGGCGGATTGAATTGGGGACGAAGGACCTAAGAATGGGTTCAAATTTTTCAAAATAAAATCGGAGGAGGTTTTTAAGAGGTTTGACTCTGCGACTGGGGCGCTCCAAAGGCCGAGGATTATCGAGCGAATCTTTGATTCGTGGCCCGAGGAGATTCATTGGCGTGAATCATGGATATGCGAGCAACAAAAGTCACGAAGGGACCATCGTAGATGGGTGAAAGACCAGGTCTCGAAAAATTGTCAAAGATGACGAAAAACGAGGCTTCTGACACAACTCAGAGGGAAGGTCAGACTGTTGACCTTGGTCAACAGTCCTGACCACCTGGTTGGTCCACGTGGACCAACCAGAAAAAACCTCGAGAAAATTACTTATAAATTAGTTTAAAAATAGTAAATGAATTATTTAATTATTGATTATTAAATGAATAATATTTATTTTTTATGAAGTATTTTATAGTGATTTTTATTTATTTTTATGAAGTGTATTTTTACAAGTTACTATTTTAGGCCTTTGTAGGTACATATACCTATATATTTAATTAATTTATTTTTAATTTTGTGATTTTAATTTATTTATTTTAATTTATTATTTTATAAAATTATAAAATACTTTTATATACTTAATTATATTTTTATTTTAATTTTCTGAGGTGTTTTATGTATTTAATAAAATAGAAGTATGCATTATATAGGTATGTGTATAGGTATGATACCTATGTATGATATATACATGCATTTTTATTTTGTATTTTATTTAGGTTTTTATTTTGATTTTAATGTACATATGAATTATTAATAAAAATATAAAGATACAAAAACAATAAATAAATAATAAATTGAATATTTTAATCAGTACAATTATACAAGTAGGGTCCAAAACTCAACTTTCAAACCGTAGCTCCGCCAAATGCGACACCACCGCCATTAAATAGCTTATTTTATACTATATACAATTAAAGGTGAGTTTGCTGCATTTGGAGTTTTCATTTGTGAGATACGGGTCTGGGAAGTTGGAATTCTGGATTTTTATTCAGACCATAACTTTTTATCTGTACATTATTTTTCAGTGAAATAAATTTTGTATTTTTCTTTATTTAATTATCTACAACTTTCATGTATAAAGTTTCTTTATTTGAGGTATAAAAAGTGGAACCAAAAATAGGTCCCAAAATGAATAAAGAATTAATTAAAAGTATAGGTATTTTGACTGTATTTGACCCTTATCTCCCCCTACTTTATTCCTTGTCAACCTACTCATCAAGATGCCTAGGTCTCGGGGTTTCGGGTCATAAAATATTTACAATATTTTATTCTTTTTCTTTTATTTTATTTATTCTATAATTTTGGCTTCAATTACAGTATTTTATACACTATTTACATGCACATGCATGAATGCTAAGATGCTCTAATTAAGGGTATTTACAGGCATTTGCTAGGGGTTTTGAGGCCAAAATGATAGAATAAAGATGATGAAATGTGGATTCATCAGGTATCTGCTCCTTATTTACCTGCAGAAGAAAGGTCTCGCTCGGAGGAGTGCTCCGGCGGGGGTTATTCGCAAAGACGATGAAAGAAGTGACGTAGGGGGCGGATGAGGGCTCCGACGAAGGCGGCGGAAGGAGCCCAGCTCGATCCTGGCTCGGGTGGCCAAAACTGAGGTGATCAGATCGTTGAGGAAGGGTGGCGATGAGTCGGCGAGGGTATCGGTACGGGTAAGGGGGACTGGCGGACTCCGGCCACTAGAGCAGAGCTAGCGGAGCTAAAAGACGAAAATCGAAATGGACGGCGAACAAAAGGTGATAGGGTCTACCTGATGATGGGAGCCGATTGGGGATGAGCTCAGGAATCTCTGGGTCATCACCTCGAAGGGTCGTCGGAACCCGAGGCTCGGGTGCAGCTCGCGGTGGCACACAGCGACAGACGTCACCGGATCAGTGACAGCAGGCGTCCTCTCCTCTCTTCGACACTACACTCACTCAGCTGTCACTGGAGAGCACAATGGAGGTCCTGGGATGAAGGAGAAGCACCAAAGATGGAGTGAATTGGCGGTCGGAGTTGGGGCTATATAGTGGTGCAGGCCCGACTAAATGGAGTCGGGCATGGATGCATGGAGCACGGACCAAATGGAGCCCGAGGTTTAGGGATTTGGCGATCGGATCAAGTGGGGGAAAATAGGAGAAATCGGGTCGGGGCAACAAGATCCGAGTCTGGTGGTCCTGGGGGGAGAGTTGACTGGGGGTCAACATCCCCCGTGGACCAATCAGAGCTAGCTAATTATCAAAGATTTAAAAATTCAATAAAAATAGTAAATCCAACTATTTCGAAAAACTTAAAACATGAAAAATGTTTATTTATTTTTAATTATTTTTTAGTGATTTTTATTTATTTTTTTGAAATAAAAATAATGTATTTACAATATAGTATTATTATATACAAGTATATACATATGTATTTTTTATTTTTTATTTTTAATTATTTATTTTTATATATTTTATTCCAATTTTGTATTTTATTTATTTATAAGATAAAATTTGGAATAATAGGGTATTTTTATTTTATTTTTATTAATTATTTACAAGGGTGAAATAAATACTTTTATTTACATATATACATGGTATATATATACAAGGTGGGTTTGGGTTTTTATTTTATTTATTTTTATTTTATTTTTATTTTTCTAGTTTTTATTTTATTTATTTACACCATGAAATGTGGAATTTGAAAATATTTTTGTTAGGTTTTTATTAATTATTTACAAGAGGAAAATAAATAGATGTGTGGTTTTATACACATGGTCTATGTACAATGATGAAAAGGATTTTATTTATTTTTATTTTGTTTTTCCCATTTTATTTTATTTTTGTATTTATAAATATGTACAAATAAATAAGCACACATTTTTATTTTGAATAAGAGGAAAATAATTTTTTTTATTTATAGGTGTATGTACAAACACATGAGCTTCCCTATCTCTCTCTACTTGGGTTCTTTTGCGATCATGCCCATACTGAGCCCTCCCTTGGGATTAGGTCACTCAATATTTATTCTAAATATCTCCCTCTTTTTCTTTTATTTCTTTATTCTTTTATTTATGCACAAAAACATGCTAATTATGCATATTTACACAATGCATGCTAAATGGTAATTATTGCTATTTACAACTATCTACATGTGTTTTGCATAGGTTTTGTAGCTAAAATAAAAGAATAAAGAGTGATGAATGGGTATTCATCAAGCAGTCAAATGTATTTTCTTGGGATATGCTCGAAATCAGAAAGGTTATCAGTGCTACGACCCATGCTCTAAGAGACACTACATATGTGTTGATGTCACTTCCTTTGAGTCTCTCCCTTACTACTCCCGATATGGCACTCATGTATCACCTCCCCCAGTCACCACCTCTCCTCTTCCTATTCCTCTTCCTCAGGATGAATACCCCCATTCTGCACCTGCACCATCTCCTCAGGTATGTCCCTCGACTGAGTTTTTACAAACTGTAGACACAGATGCAGATACAGGTGTCTCCGCCAACCCAAGGGAAGCTCCAGGTGACATGCCTATCGCTCTTCAAAAGGGGACCAGACAATGCCCATCACGATACAGTACAAAGCACCCAATTTCTGCTGTTGTAACCTTCTCCGGACTCGGCTCTACATACAGGTAGTTTGCCCAAGCCATCTCGAGTACCATTATTCCTCGTACTCATACGGGGGCCATTCGAGACTCAAAATGGCGCCTTGCAATGGAAGAAGAGATGTCTGCCTTGATCTCTCGGAACACCTGGACACTTGTGGATCCTCCCGGAGATAATAAAATTGTTGGGTCCAAATGGGTCTTCACGGTGAAATACAATCCAGATGGATCGATCTCTCGTTATAAAGCCTGGCTTGTGGCCAAAGGGTTTACGCAAACTTATGGTGTTGATTTCTTTGATACCTTCTCACCAGTAGCCCGTTTATCCACCATATGAATACTCATGGCAGTTGCAGTACAACTTGATTGGCCCTTGCATCAAGTAGATGTGAAAAACACATTCCTTTATGGCGACCTGCAAGAAATTGTGTATATGCAACAACCACCCGGGTTTGAGATTCAAGGGGAGTGTCAGAAGGTTTGTCTACTGCGCAAGGCCATATATGGTCTCAAACAGAGCCCTCGCGCATGGTTTCAAAAACTATCAGAAGCATTAGAGAATCTGGGCCTCATTCGATCTTTAGCAGATCATCCTTTATTCATATGAAAGAATGGAAAAGGAACTGTAACTATGCTGGTATATGTGGATGACATCATTCTCACAAGAGATGAGCAGGATGGTATTGTAGAAGTAAAGAAACAACTGGCGGGACAATTTGTGATCAATGACTTGGGACCTTTAAGATATTTCCTAGGGATTGAAATAGCAAGATCCAAGAGAGGAATTGTCATGTCTCAACGAAAGTACGTTACCGACCTCCTCTAAGAAACCGGGATGCTAGGATCCTAGCCAGCTCAGATACCCATGGATCCCAAGGGACGCATCTACGAGGCAAGTGATGTTGAGGATAGTGGTAGATATAGACGTCTAGTGGGTAAGCCACTATATCTTACCATCACCCGACCAGATATCGCTCTTGCAGTCGGAAAACTTAGCCAGTTCATGGATCACCGACTTCATCTCACTATGATGCATGCATGATGGTCTTAAGGTACATCAAATCATCTCCAGGAAAAGGACTACTATTCACTAAAGAAAATAGCTTTGACCTTATGGCGTATTCAAACGTAGATTATGAAGGTAGCCTGATTGATAGAAAGTCCACTACAGGGTTCTGCACTTATCTTGCAGGAAATTTGATCACGTGGAGAAGCAAGAAACAAGTTGTGGTTTCTCGCTCAAGTGCTGAAAGTGAATACCGAGCCATGGCTCAAGCTGCAACAGAACTTGTGTGGGTCCGATCTGTACTTACCGATCTTCATATCACTCCTGAAAATATCATGGAACTTATCGAGACAACCAAGCAACAATGCATATAGCCAACAATCTTATGTTCCACGAACGCACCAAACATGTGGAAATTGACTGCCACTATACCAGAGATTTGATACAGAAAGGGCTACTTCGTACTCAAAGCGTACCTTCCTCGGATCAGACAACAGATATATTCACCAAGCCACTTGCACGCATACAATTCGAAAAATGTTGAAACAAACTGAGCATGATTGATATATATGCTCCAGCTTGAAGGGGAGTGTTGAGAATTACTCTACCCACAAACCCTAGGGGTAGATTAGTCATATTATAAAGCACTCTACCCATAAACCCTAGGGGTAGACTAGTCATCTCATACACTAAGTGAATTGTAACCCTAGGACTCTCCACCTATATAAAGAGCCCTAGGTATCTCCTTTCAAAATAAGAAAAAAGAATTGTTTATTTCTACTTCACAAAAATGGGAAGGTCCAGCCTATGATCCACACTTCGCACCATTCAAAAGAGATTGGCGGCGCAACTTGTTGCCCATCTCCCACCAATCTCTCTGTAATAGTTTTTGTATTCCTCTGAACTGCTTTGAAGGAAAATTAATGTAAATTTTCAATTGTAACCACTAATTTGAACTAAGGATCCATTTTAATCGAACAACTAGATAATGCCACTTTATTGATCCTCAGCCAATAGGGTTCATATTCAATTGCAGGTACAAATACTTGTGTGGCCTACACAATCTTCGCAACTAATCTTCCACCACAGAAATTTCAAGATATTAAACCCACCTAGGGCATTTGATACAACGAGAAAAATAAGTATAGATTAGAAATATGCTATGAGTCTTTCTTCTGGTGTGAGGGAATGGAAAAGAAATGATCCTCTTGACCAAGTCTCTCCGGAGGTTAGGCTTTTTTATACCAAAATCTGTTGTAAAGAGAAACAACGCCCCATCTTGTTTCCCTCCTTCAGAAATGGAAAGAAGAAAGTAACAGAAATGATTTTTATTTCCCTAAATCTTCTTTCTTTTTCTATGTTTCCTTTGGGGATACTATCATTGAGAATACTTTGGAGGTAGCCAAGGTGCTTGACATTATACAACGCAAGGGTCCAGGGATGGGGCTTATGCTGAATATAAAAAAAAATGACTTTTTTGGCCTTCATGTGATGGACAGAAGATCCGCAAAAGGTTGTTTCCCGTGGAAATTGGGAGGCATGTGCTGGGAGTGAGGTTACTTAGAAGTGCAGTGAGTAGGGACAAAGACTTTGTTGAAGACTTGGCTATGATGAGGGCTACCAAAGCTGTTGACTTAATGCATTTACTCCAACAATTGGATGATCCACAAAGTGAGCTTCTTTTATTACGATCTTGTATGGGCACTGCCAAGCTCATGTTTGGCTTATGGACATGTCAACCTGAATACATGGAAAAAGTTGCTACGTGGTTTGACAAAGGACTTCGCAGAGATATTGAGGATATTGTGATTTGTGGAGGCCCTTTCTTTGGCGACCTTCAATGGCGGGTGGCATCACTACCTATCATACTTGGTGGTTTCGATCTTCATTCAGCTCTTGATGCTTCCTCGTATGCTTTCGTAGCCTCTAGAGCTCAATCGTGGGTGCTCTAAGACTACATTTTACGAGACAGTGGGATACATGGCATGGATTCTGACTTTCTATACGCTTTGGAAGGCCTACGAACCACACTTCCATCTCTCGATCTTACATATTTTGCTAACAAGGATACTGTCCCCCCTGAAGCCCAGAATGCTTTGGCGAGTTCTCTTTTTAGCAAAATTGTTGAAGAAATGGGAATTAAGATTTGACATGTCTGTTAGGCAAAAAGCAATTTTTCGTTGTTTACAAGCTGACCATGCTCAAGACTTCCTCCTTGCTTTTCCTATTGAGGGCCTTGGGATGCATATGTCACCTATTGAGTATCGTACTATCCTCAAGTATCGTCTTATGATTCCTCTTTTTTCAGCTGCTAAGCCTTGTCCAATATGCCACAAATCATGCTTGGACGCTTTTGGGGAGCATGCAGTTCATTGTCGTGAACTCCCAGGTTTTAAATATAGACATGATTTTGTAAGGGATGTCCTTTATGATGTACTTAGACATGCTAGAATTGCTTCAAAGAAAGAAGCACCTGTGAATTTTTTGACAGATCCAATAAGAGCGGAGATCGACACTAAGACCAGCAGATGTTTTAATATTTGGATGGGCTGGAGGAAAGCATGCATGTGTTGATTTGACTGGAGTTTCTCCATTGCTGAGTCTGACAAGGAGAGTTTTTATTGCGGGATATGCTGCACATAAAACTGCCTCGGCTAAAGTTGCTAAGCATGAGAAGGCTTGTATTGACAATCAACATGTATTCACTCCTTTTGGTTTTCACACCTTCGGATTCTTGGCTACTGAAGCAGTAGGGATCCTCAAAAGGGTCCAAAGAATTATGCATAGCAATGTTATGGTTCCCAGATCTATATATGTTGTATTTCGAAGAATTGGATTTGCCATCCAAAAAAGATTTGCGGCGCAGCTTGTTGCTCGTCTCCTATCAATCTTTCTGTAATAGTTTTGATTGTCTTTTATCCACGGAAGGCATACATGTTTCCTTGTCCGTTATAAATAAAGATATTTCTATCTCCTTGTGATAATGTTTCTGAGTATAAAGGAACCTTATATTATTATCACTTTCAGAATCACTAATATATGGAAATTGGTCAATGAAATGAAGTTCCTTTACCTTAAGGTTTGTGTTGCTTTTTTTAATTACAGAAATGAATTCTCTCACTTTCTGACACAATCATCCCAAAGTCCATCTTGATGGACGACATGTTTTTCCCCAACAATCTATTAGATGGTGAACCTATTTTACACCCAGCAAACAACTAAGTCAACAAACAACAAAACCTTTACTTGCATACATGATTACCTCTAGGATGAGCTGCCTGTCAAACGATATCTTAGATATATGACCTTGAACTGAAGTGTGGTAAAGTTTAAGATCAATGTCATAATGTCCTTATATGAAAACCTAAATTTATAAATGAAATCGATGGAACATACGATCCAATGTAAATTAAAATAACGCGATACAAGTAAGTTTTTATAATATATGCATATGTCACTAGAGAGAGTTTGTGTACACATGCATTGCTTACCCTTACATTACTGATTAGTGTTCATCTCATTACTGGACAATTTCTCATAATGTAACACTCATATGAACCCAACAGGTATAGCTGAGTAACAACTGCAACAGTAGTGGTCACGATACTTTAAAGATTTTCGTAGATGTACTCGTACCAGACAAAATATACTTAACTTAGAATAATTCACTTGCTTCAACATAGTTTTATATTTTCTTTGAGAGACAATGTAATTAGATACTTTAAGGGATTTTCTATAGTTACTTGTATGTCTCAATTTTGGGCATGGACTTAGACATATGATTAATGAAAAGGAAGAAATACATCTTCTATTCATTTCATATTATTCTCTTGCTATTAATTACTTCAAATGTAAATCTAGTATACATGAGTTGGTTTGTTGAGTATAGGAAATCATAGATAAATTTACTCGAAGGGGTGAGACGCCATAATACACTATAGTATTCTAGCAAAAAAATGTAAACGAGAGAAGTAATACCACTAGGACCCTGATGTTTGTTATTTTTCAGCTTTTGAAGAGTATTGAATATTTCAATTTTTCTACAAAGTAGTAGTGATCAAAATGTTAGTCTCTCCATTGATTATATTGGGGGTATGGTCTAAAGAATTGGTACATAAGTAGACTCACAAACACTAAGGAGGTTGGAAAAGAAGTCGGTAGCTTTATCAGCAATATTGTTCGATTCTCGCCACTGGTCGAAGAACACATGGAATTATTGATATTATTGATGCATTTAGTTTAGGGTAAAATGGAGCTATCCCATGGAGGAGCTAACTTGGCTCCTCTGCTCCATTTCCTCCATATTTTTTTATTTTTTTGAAAAATACTTCTGTAGATTTTTATTGTTATATCCTTATATTATGTCATTTAAATTTCGTGTGAAACAGAGACTCATACAACCTCCATCCAGATGGAGTCGATTTCAACTATTCTGTGACCGTTAAAAAAATGTCCGTCTAGATGGAGGCCATAGGAGTCTCTGTTTCTCACAAAACTTGAATGACATAATATAGAGATATAGTGATGAATTTTCATAGATTTATTTTTCAAAAAAAAAATAACAAAAATATAGAGAAATGAGACGAGAAGAGCCAAGTTAGCTCCCCACAGGAACAACCCCATTTTCCCCTTTAGTTTAATGACAATATGGAAATACCTATCACCAGTCGAAGAATACAGATAATTATTGATATTATTGAGGCATTTAGTTTAATGACAAGATGGAAATACATATTATCCCTCTCCTCATATATGGTTGTGATCTTTATCTCTCGTCCACACTACTTATTACACAATAAATACCAATGATTCTACTTTTCCAAGAGCAACAAAGAAATTGATAATAGGAATAATTCAAAATTATCCCATCTTTATCCTGCCAAAATGGAATCTATAAAAAAAAGAGAGTTTCTCCTTCCCAATGTACAACTATATTACTTCCTATTATCACTCTCTTATAAGTAATTATTACAATTTATCCTTCGTTCAGACCACCTATCTTATAATAACTACCACTTGTTCTACATTCCAAAATCAACAAAGAAATGGAGAAAAATAGCAAATGACGTCGTTATTCTTACCTCTTTATTTAACTCATTATTAATTAAATTTCATATATAGTGCTTATTTGTTCTTCACGATGAATTGTTTAGCAACCACTTGATTAACTACATCGAGTTTTTCTCATCTTAGTCCTTTCTTCTTAGGTTCCTATTGAATCTATTCTACATGAAGTCTTTCCACAAATAGATATACAAAATAATACCTTTTTTGGATATTCTATGAAATAAAAGGCAATAGTATAAAAACATATTAGAACATTATATGAAAGATATGTTAGAATATATTGCGAGGAAATTTTACTGGTCCAGAAGGTACATTTTTCTAAATAATATGTATCATTTTCATAACTGAAAAGATAATGGCATCTTCAACAAATAGTAGATATATATTAAAATAAGAGCAAAGCAAAGAATAAAAGTTCAAATGCATAAATGAAGTAAAGGGAAATTTAGTTGTAAAAAGCATACTTATTTTTTTATCCGTTGGTCCCACCATAGTTGTTATTTATTAAATTTAGGGATATATATATTTTAAAAAAACAAAATTCCTTATATTTTTTATAATTTATCTTATATATAACTTATTTACAATAAATATATTTTATTATATACATATTAATAATTTTTTATTTTTATTTTATTATTATATATTTAAGTTTATAATATATCTTTATATATAATATTAAGAAAGCATTTTATATATATTAAGATAATAGCTTCAGTAGATCCCACGGTTCATATTTATTTCTTTGCAGATTCTATCATCTCATTTTTATGCAATAGACATTTTATAACATATTGACTTTAAAAACTAAAATAAGTTAATGTATTAATTAAATACTACTTCATTCTTTATACAGATTATTTGTAGTTTTATATTTTCAAATTTAAAGATAGAACTATTTTCATTTTTTAAAAGATACAGGTATAAACAAAATTATAAACAAAGTATATTTTTATATCTTAACAATCTTAATATTTATAAAAATATTAAAATATATTCTCATGTAAAATGTCTCATATTTTGGTGTTAAAAAAGGTATTGAGAATAAATATATTAATGCTTCAAATTGAATTTCGAAGAATTATTTTTCTGTACATACGTAAATGGTGAAAATGATATGTCTTTTACTATAATACAATAAACTACAAATGGTTTATTTACACACGTTAAATAAAATTAAGGATAGTAAAAATTAAGAAAGATGTCAACGTTCGCCTCTAATATTAAATATAATAATGTAATAGTTTATAAATAGGCATCAGAGTTATTTCATTAGTTTCATATAATGACAATCTGATATTATTTTTTATAATATAGGGAATTTATGTAGTTCTTATAAAAAATACATTAATCTACATTATAGATAAAGGGTGGGAAGAGTTGTTTTTGAATATTTACACTTTATGCTTTCAAAGACAGTAGTTGTAGAAAGAAAAATCTAATATGCATTTTTTAAATATTGGTATGTCGGTACAAAATCACTAAACAAACTTTAAAAAATCTAAATAATTAATTAGTGAGTAAAACATGAAATATCAAATGAATAATATAAAGTTGATATTTTTTAAAAAACCTTAACAATACTTTTTCGTAAATAATAAATCACCAAAAGATTAAAATAATAAACTAAGACTTTTAAATAAAAATGAAAAATGAATAAAATATCTTTGTAATACATTAATCAAAACCCAAAAGTAGCAACTTTACACAAAATAACTATTAATCAATGAAGAAATTAAGAAGACAATATGTATATATAAGATTACTAAATAAAGACATGTTATTTATATAGATTTTTTATGGATTTATTTGAATTTTTATGGATTTTAAATGTTCGTATGTAATTTTTATTTTTTATTTGCTGAAAAAGAAAATGAGCTTAATTTTTATAACTATTTCAATATAGTATGAGGTGACTAATATATATTTGTAGTTATTTTTTAAATTTTTTATTAACATAAGCATAAACTCTAAGCAAACTTGTGTAATATCAATGATTGGTAGGGGTTTTGTTGCAAAAAACTCCATAGTCAAAAGAGGGAGGGATGAGGAGTCTATTTATAGTAAAAAGAGGAGGGGATGGGAGAGATGAGATGTGTTAGCGTCGAGAGAGAGAGAGAGAGAGAGAGAGAGAGAGAGAGAGAGTAGTGGCGGGACAAAAGGAGGCGCGGGGGAGATGAAAACATGGAGAAAGGAGGGCAATTGAGGTATCCTCGTGGCATAGAGAAAAGGAGAAGCGGGAATGAGTCAGGAAGAGGTTGTGCCACGTGTCACCTTACCCGTGAAAAACCTACTAATAGTAAGTAGTATAGATCATTATCAAAACCAGAGCTAGTAACAAATGCTATTAGAATTGTGTATATCTAGTTTATATTGGTAAGGTGGATGCTAGCATACACTTTGAAGAATTGAAATAAATTATGGTATGCATCCTTGGTAGAAAGGTCATAGAATTTGAGGTAAGAGATGGATGAATAAATATCTTAGTTTAAAGTCCACGTGTAGGTCTGCATATCGAAGAGGCCCGAACAAAGACCGTGAATTGTATTGGGATCAATGAGAAAGAATGGTTTGATGGCAAAGGAAGTAATGAAAGGAAAATAGAAACAAAGGATGATATGGATTTCTCCTACAGGATAAAGGAAGAGAAAACAACTACAAAAGTAAAGCAAACAAACCCAAAATAACTCATAGATGTAACATACGTTGCGAAACCCTAAACATCGCCATCTTTTCGATTTTAAGTTCTTTTATCGAGCAGTGATGCATAACATGTGTTTGTATTTCAGACATCATAAAGGCAATTACAATATATACCATTGATTAAGAAAATAATTTTAGTGTTTTTAAAGTATCTGCTTTGTTTGAGAATCTTAATCAAATATGGGGTCATTTCCTGTAAAACGAGAAGTTGAAATGAGAGAGATAACCACATATATGCTTATTAACGTGCGCTAGAATAGAATGCTTATTTGAACTTTTTCTCACTCTACACAAATGATTTGAAAATAATATTTAAATTGAATATAATTAATTATATATGTCTGCCATCAGCAGGAGATCTAAAGATAAGTATTTTTATTTGTTACATTTGCATTTTTGTTTTTTTTAAACTTTTTGAAAAGTAACAAACAAATAAAGCTAACTAGTTATATAACAAATAAAATAAATGAAATTATATAAATAAAAATGGTGCTTTGAGTAGAGCCATGCTTTCAGTGCTAAATACCAAGTTATTACAAATTTACAGAAACAATTGAAACTAAACGATCAAAATATAAATTGTAAATATAAGTCATTGTTTTCTTCTTCAATTTATGTCTAGTTTGTTGTGACTAGCGGAGACAAATACACACAAATGTGATCAAACAGGAAAACACGTAAACATCCAGATTTACAAGGTTCACTCGCAAATGGGTTACATCCTTGAGCGACGATGATCAGTTCACTTTTTTGGAGAAAGAAGAAAATACATAAATATCGAAAGTCCTAATTCTAGGGAGCTTATATACTACTCCCAATACAAAATAGATCCCAGATGCAAACATATCTGAATACACATAAAGAAAATTCATTTCGGGACAAGGATGTTGCCTCTGCAACCCCCGTAAGGTGAGTACACATGCTCCACCCTCGCCACCCCCCATGCTCGCTAACCAGCTAGCAAGACCATCGTGCTGGTAGGGTATGGTGGCACAGGAGGCCATCAGACGATTATTCTATTGGATTGAACGTGACAAATGATTAAGATTCAAGTATATCATTATCTATGTATCAATCACGAGAGTATAGAAACAAGATGCTCTCCATAGCCAGTTACCAGTCAAATACAAGTTCGAATCGATTAGTGAATGTTTTTGAGTACTTGTGAAAATAAAATATAAGAAAAATTATGCCCAACCATCATAATCAAAATAGCATGCTAAATAGCACAAAAAATTGAGTATAAAATTCGTGCCTCCATGACAACGATGTCAAAACTTGATGCATAAAAAGATATTTATAAAATTTTAAATTTTATGTCATTGTAACCCATAATAAATAAGATATTTTAGCCGACCCCACATTGTAACCTATAATTTTAAATAAGATTTTTCAGCTTACCCCACTTAATGTGGGAAAAAGCTTTGTTGTTGTTGTAAACCGTAATTACTTATAAGTTTATTATTCATATATTCGTAAATGGTATATGTATACACATCGAACATAAGTAGGATTGATTCATGCATAGAGAACAATGTAATTTTTAGCAACTTATTATTATTATTATCATATTTACTTGGTTCTTTCACAATTATACCCCTCCTAGATTCTGCAATATCATTTATGCCTTCTTTTTTTTGCAATATCAATTGTGCCCTCATCTTCTTGAACCGTTATCACTTGTGCCCTTCCATTAATTTAACTGCTAACAGGATAAACCAAATCATGATTTCTTCAAAACAAAGCTTGGTTGAGAAGAGTGATTTATTATGGGATAACCCTACATCCTTGCCCTTATTAAATTAAAATTGGTTGTCAGGGCTTGATCTCCACGAGCACACACCGCAACTCCCCATGCCAACTCGAGGGTGATGGGTTGAGGGCAAAGAAGGACACTCTCGAGGGAAGTGGGTCGAGGACGAAGAAGATGAAGAGCAAGGGTAGAGGAATTAATGCATGGGATTGAAAGGAGAAAAGTAAGGAGATCGACTGGAGAAGAGGAAATAGAAGAAGAAAAAGGAGCAGAGGTTGTGATGTATCACATGGATTAATACAACCTAGGTCGGAGATTCTCAGATTTCTCCAAGGATCTTAGCCTCAAGATGTGCATGACGGGAAGCACTACGAAGTTGTGCTTCGCTTAGATGAGGAGCTGCAGTGAGGTGAATATCTCACCTTGGATCGCCTTCTTTCATCTTTTCGAATGCACACTGCTGAAGCCCCCTCCTCCATGAGAAGTGCCCATTGATTTTGCAGTGGACGACGGGAGGAGGTCGGGGCTGCAGGGAGGGCAAGGCAACGGAGGGGGTTATTTTTTGTCTACGAGAAGGGCAAGTGAGGGATGGTGGAAGTGGTCGGGCTGTGGGGATGGGGTTTGGCTATGAAGGAAGAAGGGATGGGAATGAGGGAGAAACTTCACACATATCCCTCCTTTTCTTTATAATTAGTTTTGTATACACAAGTTAAAATATATATCCTAGTTTTATTTCTAATTATCTTTGCATCCAAAAGTTAACGTTTGCATCCCAAAGTTAACGTCCATTTAGAAGGTGGATGGACCGCAACCAATAAAAAAGCACAAGTGATAACAATGTAAGAAGGTATGTAGTGGCACAACTGATATTGCGAAAAAATGACATAATTGATTTTGCAGAATTTAAGAGGGGTATAACTATAAAAATCCTATTTATTTTTTGTTATCTTTTCGTTTAATAACTTTAATGCATTTTTAATTGTCTAATTACAAATATCCTAAAAATTTAAATGAAATCAAAAAGGGAAATCGCATTATTTATGGAAGTTTGTGTAAAATTTAGATTAAACTATTATTTGTATTATTAAATAAAAATATTGATCCTTAACAAAATCAAAACTACTTCCAACAAAAATTAGTTTTATAAACAATTTACCTTACATAAATTAAAATAGAAGGATCATATTCATGTTTTCCATAAAATTTCAATTGAAAATACGTTATTTATCAATTTTATTATGAAAAGGAAAAGGTATAAAAATATCAAATAATAATCAACAAAGAGTCGTGCATGTGCTTCAATATAAGATTAATCGACGATAATTTTTACTTCATAAAATATCTCAATATGTGCTCAATAATCCATTATTAGTGAAATAAGTATTTTAATTTTCATATGCAAATCAATTCTAGATATTTCAAAGTATGAGGCATAGGGTTCACTTAGACATACAAGCATTGACGACAACAAAGTTGGATTCTACTGATGTTTTTTTCAAAATTTGTCACTAAGCCAGTCATTGTTTATATATAGGGATTTTATCACTTGTGCCCCTCCGAGATATCACAATATCAGTTATACCCCTATCTTTTTGGTAATATCAGTTGTGCCCCTCACTTCTTTTTTCGTCATCAGTTGTGCCCTTCCGTTAGATTGACAGTCAATGAGTTGACTTAACCATGATTTTTTCAAACTTTGGTGCAGTTAAGAGGGGTATTATTGTCCAGAATTCTTCATCTTCTTCCTCCTCCATTTGAACTTCTTCCTTTCTCTTCATAATTTCTCTCTCTTAGTTACACCTTCATGCATCCATCGAATCTTTAAAATTTTTGCATTTTCATGGATATATCACTCATTACGGATCAACCGGTGAATTTTATTGAATTTTTCGGTGAATTTTCATGAATCAATTAATTAAAAATTTATCTCTAACTTAACAAATAATGAAAGACCTTGGAGGTGACCTGGGAGGAGCATATGCTGCGGGAGGAGGCACGCGGGGGGAGGTAGGGCGGGTGCAAGGGTCGCGGGGGCGTGGGGCGCAGGGGCGGGGGGAGGAGGGAGGGGGCACATGGGACGGAGGGACGCGGGGACGCAGGGGGCGGGGGTCCGCTGGAGGAGCATGTGCTGCGGGAGGAGGCACGCGGGGGGAGGTAGGGCAGGGGGTGCAGGGGTCGCAGGGGTGCGGGGCGCAGGGGTGGGGAGAGGAGGGAGGGGGCACAGGGATCGCAGGGGCGCGGGAGGAGGAGGGAGGGGGCGCAGGGGTCGCGGCGGTGCGAGGGTCACGGGGGCGCGGGGCGCAGGGGCGGGGGGAGTCAGGGCGAGGGCGCAGGGGCGAGGGGGGAGGAGGGAGGGGACGCAGTGGTCGCGAGGGCGCAGGGGCGCGGGGCCTGGGTCGCAGGGGCGCGGGGGGAGGAGGGAGGGGACGCAGGGGTCGCGGCGGTGTGGGGGTCGCAGGGGCGGGGCGCAAGGGCGGGGGGAGGAGGAGGATGTGGACGGAGGCGAGGCACGTGGGCGGAGCCGGAGTTTCGGGGGAGGCTGCAGGAGAGCTCAAGGAGGAGGAGGGAGGAGGTGTGAAGGAGGAAGAGAAGGGAGGAAGAGGAAGTAGATGGGGGAGGAAGAAGATGAGGTGGCGGAGGAATGACCCTTGAATCTTTTTTTTAAACTAATTCTGCTTATGTCCTCAAAGTTAACGTCCGTTTTCACTATGGATGGACAGCAACTTACCCAAGGGGCACACCTAATATAACAGCAAGGAGTGAGGGGCACAACTGATATTACCAAAAAGATAGGGGTATAACTGATATTGCGATATCTCGGAGGGGCACAAGTGATAAAATCCCTTATATATAATGATGTTTTTTATACTTGAAATTAGTGATGAATATCACATCTCTCGCTATAGCGTTAAAGACTACCATATAGTGATGTTTATCTGCTGTTATTTTCAAAATTTCAATTAGTCATCGCTAATTTTTTTATTCAAAATTCAAAGATAATTAGTTAAAAGTCTGAAAATAGCAATGATAAGTATTGTTATATGGATTGTTGCTAATGATATAGTGATGGATATGATATGCATTGCTAATTTCAAGTATAAAATATAATTTTACAATGAATAATATTGTTGTTATATATATATATATTTAACAACGACTGATTTAGTAATCGATTTAAAAAATGTCATAATAGCTGTATTTTATCATGTTGATTACAAATCAGAGAAGCAATCCATATCAAAACAAGGCTCTACATCTAAATATCATGCACACATTATAGATTTAAGAAATTATAAAAGTAAATGAAATGCAATTACATTATGAAGAGTCTATAAAAAAAGAGTAGAGAGAATTTGTGAATTTTACATTCGACCAAAATTCACTTGTTGTCAATAAAGACCTCAAAGCTAAGCTTCAACATGTAAGCATTATGGAATCACAGGAATTTACCATTGTGATTTTGTAAAAGCAAGGGATGCTTATAGGAGATATCATGGGGGTCTTAGAGGCTAAGTTTAGGCTAGCCAACGAGGGCTCGGAAAAAAGCTAAAGAGCCCAAAGCTGTTAGAATCAAGACTTGAAAAAGGAAGTTTGAACACAAAGAAGCTCATGTCACTGCAACAAAATTGGTCTAAGGCAACAAATAATTTGAATATTCATTATCATGTTAAATATATAACAATGATTATTATTTGTCATTAAATTATCATTTGTTCTTGTAATTAGCAAAAGGAGGTCGTACTCGCTAAAAGTTCCTATAAGGATAACTTTTTTGTTGACTTATCCGTTAAATTTTATACTAATCATTGTTAAATTTATCGACGATTACAAGAAAAAGTCAACGAATAATTGTTGCTATATAATTTTTGCGAGGAATATAACAACGAATACGAGATTCATTACGAATTTGAAGAATGAAGCAACAAAAAGTACCAATTGTTATATATTTATCTACGGAATATATGATCATGAATATTAAATTATTCATTACCTTAGTCCGATTTTTTTAGTGTGTACTTTTGGTCAGTCAACTCAACTTTAAGAAGATGATGACAAGGTCACTGGTTCCATTATTATAAAGAGATTATTCTATTGTATTTCATGTAGCTTGAACTTAATTTTTCTTGAAGTTTTAGATTGAAATCTGAGTTGATCTTGGCTTTGATGGAGAATATAAAAGCATAATTCAATAGGTAGATCATAGGCCAACTGATTGGTGGTCAAATTTCAAAGAGATACTCAGAGAAACTACTTGGAAAATAGCTCTCAACTTTTATTGTGCAATGGGTTCATCTCGGAACATAAGAGTTTGAATGAAACTGATTGTCAAAGATGTTCAAATGAGCTCTTTGGACACATTGTCAAAGGAGAAGAATTTTGGGAAAACCTTCTTGATAAATAACACAGATAAATATTTTAATTATTTTATAAAAAAATCTTAAATTAATTGTTTATTGATGTTATATCTTATTTATAAGCATAATATACCCACACAAATTTTCGTATATCTTTATTTTAGATATTTTCTACATTTTCCTATATAAATATGGCATCGATATATAATAATATGATTTATATTCAATTAAACTTGTAAATAAATCTGTAGAAATATTTTTCTTGGGATGGAATTTTACTTTATTTTGTTTTTCATTCTTTCTCTACAACTTTATATAAGTTATATTTATACGTTTTTATGATATTCATATATGAATTATTTTGATAATATTTTTCATGTTATTTTATTGCGATTTTATTTGTTTTTATATATGATACATTCAAATTATATTCTTGATATTTTTCTCTATGTTTATTTAGATATTTTTCAATTTTTCTGTGTCTTAATAAGTACTTATTATCGTTTTAGGTACTTTGTTAATAAAATATTATAGCGTCCCATCTACATGTGTTTTGGCTAGGCTTAAATCGTAAGTAAGGTGAATTATGCTGATGAGTTGTGTACTCATCAACTATATCTAATTTTCTTTCTCTTGTTTGTCAGCCATAAAACTTGTACTCATTTTCTTCTCAACAAATGAATTTCATACTCTATTCATGCGAAGCATACTATAGGCAAATGTAAAAAAAAAAGGAAAATCTTATCTTAATTCTTATTTATTTCTCTCAACTTGCATGGATCTTGTCACATCACCTTTCATATGGCATGGACAATAATGATCATCTCTCCAAATTCGATCCACACTCTATTTCTTTTTTAATGAAGTTATGAGTGCTTACTCCATTTCTCCGGGTTCCTTTTTCTTGCCATTATTGCCCATTTCTCACATTCCTTCATTCTTTATATTATTATCTTTATGTCATTACACCATTTTCCACTAGACACTAGGTGTAATTAAGATGCAGGATTTTTTTATTGATGAATTATTTGAGTAGGCACCCCCAATATAAATTCTTTATAAGGATAGTTATTCAATGCTAATGTCATTATTTAGATCAAAATGGATGGAAGCCCAGGCATTGAGAAGGAATGACGTTTCAAAGGTGAAAGGCCATGGGGTGATCGACGTCTGTGATCCATGGATCTCTGATTAGGAAACCGTATCCAAGCTCCGTGTCCCGTCTGCACTCTTTGTATTTTTCAAACTTAGCGAACTGAAACATCTGAGTAGATAAAGGAAGGGAAATCAACCGAGACACCGTTAGTAGCGACGAGTGAGAGAGGATTGGACCCTAACAGTAACTATGGTAACATATGCAACATGATCGAGATTGGATTGGTGTTCACTGCATCATTGGTATGCCCGAGGCTAGTTGGGCTAGGGCTAGAAACACTAGAGTGAGAGACCAGAAGTGGGGAGCAAAGAAGGCCCCGAATACGAAATCTACAGAAAAAGAGTTTGTATTTTTTGATTTTTATAGAATTTTTTAGAATTTTTATAAGATTTTTAGGGCTTTTCAATTTTTATGGGTTTTATAAATCCAAATAATACCAAAATTGGACAGAAGCTAGAAAACACTAAAATTAAAAATCCCTAATTTTTTTAGAATTTTTAAAGAAGTTTTTTATTTTTCTTTGATTTTTCAATTCAGACAGTAAGAAAAATACGTGTTTTTGAATTTTTAAAAATATCAAAAAGCCTCGAAAATATCCCAAAAACTTAGGGAAATTTTTACACAGTGGTAGGAGCCATGTTTAAATATCACCTAATTTGGATTTGATTTGGTATTTTATTTAATAAAAATAAAGCACACAGCTACACATGGACCTAAATGTAAGAAAACATAGTTCCAGGACTAAATAATAACAAAGCAAGAAAGGCCAGGTCTTGGAATGCAAAAAGCCCAAAATCTCACGCGTGGAGCACGTGGTTCAGACACGGAGGGGCATAACTGTAATTCCTATTTAAAAAGATTTAATCACTAACACACAGGAACCACAGGGTAAAAGGTGCAAAAATTCCAAAACCTCACGTGTCAATGCACGTGGCTCACATACACAAGGACTAAATTGCAAATAAAAGAAACATTGAGGTCCTAACTGCAAATGTTCCAAAATAAAAATAACGTGCTAAAATATTTACAGGACTAAACTATAAATGCAATAAACAGAGGGGCCTAAGTGAAATTACCCCTTTATTTAAGATCGACGCTCGAGGGGGTGCCACGTGTAGATCTGATGGCTGAGAAGCGAGAGTTCCCCTTCGATGGATCAACGGCCTGATCAGCTCCTCGGATGGATGGACGGCTGGGGACGCTCCACAGATGGACGGCGCTGATCAAAACTGGAGCAAAGGGGGCTGATGGGACGGTAGCTGAACCTCCTCCAAGAACAGCTCGCCGGCGAACATCGCCGGCTCGAAACGCGCGGTGGAGAGGTTCTCAGACGTTGCTAAGATTTAGACAAGATGCATCACGATGGTCCGCAGCTGGTGGGCACCTCCGATGAGATCGGGAACCACCAGAGTGGCCCGGCGACGACGGAGGCTCGAAGTGGTTGTGCTCGAACCATTGGACCCTCAGATGGGTCCCTTTGACCTGCAAAATAACACAGCACGACTCCTGGATCGAGGGCAAAGTGCCTCGACCCGGTTAGGAGTGGAATGGGTGGTCAGATGGGTCAGAGCGGAGGCCTCCGGCGAAGCGACGACGATGGAGGTCCACTTCTTGGTTCCGGGGCGAACCAAGGTGATCGGAGGGGTGTAGAAGGTGGGTATAGGTCTCGCGAAGGTGAATCGATAATCAAATGAGTGAATGAACGGTCGGATCAGTGGGAATCAGCCGACGAAGGCCGGCGGCGCAAATGGGCATAAGTGGAAATTAAGCTAAGCTAGGAGTAATCGGGACTACCTGGTGGATGAAGTTGACTTTGGTGAGCTGGCGGAGCTCTGGTGGTCTTTGCCTCAAGGATTCGTCGAGATCCGAGGCTCGGCGCACCTCGCGGCGGTGCACGACGAACAAGCTCGCCGAATCAGTGGCTGGGGACACCTCCTCCTCACTGCGACACCACCCTCGGATAGCTGTCACTCTAAGGAGGGTGATGGAGGTCCTGGGATGGAAAGGTGAAGCCAAAGATGGCGTGGAATGTGCGGCGGAGAAAAACCTTTATAGTGCTAGGGGTCCGTCAAAATGGAGATCGGGCGAGATGATCGGAGCTCGGACGCCTAGAAGAATGATCGGGCGAGGATTAGGGATGATTCAAGAATAATCGGGGCCCGGGGTTGTGGTTGATGGTGATTGGATCAATGCATGAAAAATAGGAGAAAACAGGTCGGGGCGCAAGATCCGCGTCTGGTGGTCCTGGGGGGAGAGTTGACCGGGGGTCAACAATCCCCCGTGGACCAATGGGAGGCCGCCAATTATTATTTATTTAAAAATTCAATTAAAAATAGAAGATGATTTTATTTTAAAAACATTTCAACATGAAAAATGTTTATTTATTTTCGAAGTATTTTTAGTGATTTTTATTTATTTTTTTGAAAAAGAAAAATAAATAAGGTATTTACATTATATTATTATATATAGGTATATACATAAAAGTTTTTTTTATTTTTTTTAATTGCTTATTTTTATACAATTATTCCAATTTTATATTTTATTTATTTACAACATAAAATTTGGAATAAAAAGATATTTTTATTTTATTTTTATGATTTATTTATATGAGCTAAGTAAATAGTTTTGCATACATGTGTACATGGTATATATACAAGGTGGTCAATGGTTTTTATTATTTTTATTTTTATTTTTATATTTTTTATTTTATTTTTATAAATATGTACAAGGTACGAGAAATACTTTTTATTTTAATTTTTATTTTGAGGAAAATAAAAATTATTTATATACATAGGGTTATATACACTATATTGAGCCACAGTATCTCTCTCTACTTGGTTTCTTTTGCGGTCAGGCCCATGCTGAGCCCTCCCTTGGGATTAGGTCACTCAATATTTATTCTAAATATTTCCCTCTTTTTCTTTTGTTTCTTTATTCCTTTATTTTTACACAAAAACATGCTAATTATGTATATTTACAAGATGCATGCATTTTGCTAAATTATTCTATTTACACATACATACAAGGTATTTGGCTAAGATTTTTAGCTAAAATAAAGGAATAAAGAGTGATGAATGGGTATTCATCACCCCCTATACTTAACTTTGCTAGTCCCTTAGCAAACACTTATTTGAAAAAGAAGTGAAAAAGAAAAGGAAAAGAAAAGGAGAGGAAATACAAGGATCAATGTTGATTATTAAACTTGCCTTCATTAAATTGAAATATGGAGCTCGATCATATCTTTGGATTATTAATGTGTCGGAACCTTATTCAGATTTAGGTTTAAAACTTAACAACCTCTAAGATCCACTAATCTATAGTCAAGACTCCTCAATAATCCAGATTAGAACAAGTCTACATACACAAACCCTGGAGAGCATGAATCTTTCCTTGTACAGTGTAAGTGAGGCATAGCTCTCCACCTCAGAAGTAGCAAAATGACAACTCTCCCCAACAAGGTAACTCTATGACCCTAATATGGCCACTCTTTCCTCGAGGAGCGGGGTATTCCCTTCTAAGTTCAAGTTCAACCGGCTCAAGAAGAGGGGGAAGAAGAGAATGGACCATGGCCAGTGTAGCCATGTATCCATGGGAGCTCAACCAGTGTAGCTAAGTCTCCCTGCTGCAAGCTACATAAGATGGAACATGAGTCTCAAGCTTTGCTTATTGCACTATATACAATCCGGTGGGATTATCATTTTCTCTCAGACCCACCACTTTTTTGGAGTTATTTTCTTTTTGCATTTTTTTGATGTGCATATATACAACATATCTACAAAGTGCAGCATATATACATAAGGAGTTTTTCCTCTTGAGCCAGTAGACTATACCTCTTTTGAAGCATTATTGCAACCCACAAATCCTGTCGTTAGACCTCATGGCAACCAGACCAAGTTGAGACGCACTTTCTTCACTATAAGAAGAAGAGAGGTTCCGCCTAGAAGTACTACCCTCATATGCTACCTCAAGTCAAGGAAGACTGCCTCCTCACCACCTCATCCGTAGAGAGCTTGGTGTAAAGTGCGGGTCCAAGTCAAGCCATTGTCTATATGAGTCATGTGTGTGTTGTTAAGTGCTCTACTTAGGCTCATCGAGATGACATATGATCATAGCTTAGTGGATTCAAAGAATTAAGTCACCATGGACCTGAAAAGTCTCAACCCTAAGCCCTATAAGGTTCCTCTTATAATTAGATGGATTAAGATCTTAATCAAGCTCCATTTTCCAAATTAATTCCAAGATAGTTTAAATGTCAACTATGATCCAGGAAAAACTATACAAGTATGTACGAAGATGCTATTTACAAACTATTTACACATGTGTAAAATTTTTGAAAAATGTTTCGAAAACATGGATGTATGCATGAATGCAAGTTTTGCAAAAAAATGTACACAAACTTACACAAGTTTTTTGCAAACTTTTGATTTTCAAAACATTTTACAAAAATTTTGTACTATATACATAATTTTTATATGAAAATATTTACAAGCTATTTACACAAAAGATTTTTACAAATATTTTACAAAAATAATTTGTACATTAGCTATGTATGTGCAATAAAAGAATTTTTATTTACAAGGAAAAATTTTAATTTTTATGGAATTTTGGGTTTTAGCCATTTTTATTTATTAACACACTCACACAAAGTACGAGTTATGGCTAAAGTATATATGTAAAATATACACACCCCCTATACTTAGCTCGAACGATGTCCGTAGAGTCAAGAGCGATGAAGAAGACATAACTCGTGCTTAGTATAGGGAAGTGAAAAGGAAGGCTATATACAAAGACGAATGAAAGAATAGAAATACAAGCGGATCTCGGGATTTCCCCCTATACTTAGGATCAAATAATCCTAAGTATAGCAGGCTGTACACAAAGGGAAATCCGAGTGAGAATGTACAGGGTCTACCTCCCCTATACTTAGGGTAAAATATCCCTAAGTATAGGTAGTACAACAGAGGTAGAAAAACATGAAGAAAGCAAGTGTATACAAGCTGGAAAGGCATCACTCCCCCTATAATTAAGGTGAAGAATCCTTAAGTATAGGCAACAACAGAAGTGATGAAAAAGAATGAAAGGAACAACCCGGTGTTTCCACCCCCCTATACTTAGGATGAGGTGTATCCTAAGTATAGAAAAGATAATCCTAAGCGAGACCTGGGGTGAAAACAAACACGGAAGAAAGAAAAATCAAATTGCGATGAAACACGTATATACAAAAGGTACAATGTTGAGGTGCCTCTCAACAAGCGCTAGGTTTTACGCCCCTAGCTGGGCGCAAAGGCTAGGACAAAGTTGTGTCAAGGTTCAGGACGACATCTGTAAGGCGAATGACGTACTGTCATCGCAGTCCCGGTATGAGAACAACGACGAAATCAACAGTGTAAAGAAGGACACCCATGTATGCAATCAAGCGGGTGTCTGCTACCGGCCAAGGATATGGGAAGATGTGATCGGGATCCGGTAGCACAAAAGAAATCGTCGGCTCAGGATCAGACTGGAGTGGAAGTGTAGAGCCGAAGAAATCAAATGTGGAGAAGGATGGATCAGTCATAGAATCCTCCACGTCAATCAGTGTCTCGAAGAGGTATGGAAAGTGAAGATCAGGAGACTCTCTAAGGAAATTGATATCCGATGTATATAATGAAGAGAAATCAGACAGATCATTGAATATCTCAAGGATCGGTTCATCCTCGCGAGGGTCGTCGAGGTGAGAAGACTCAGAATCAGAAAGATCGAAAGACTCGATTTCGTGATCCGCCAGATAGGATGCACTCTCAGAAGGTGAAACCGAGTACTCATCATGTGTGGCACTCTCCCGCAGATAACTCTCGAGGAGAAATGCAAGATCATTAGTGAGAAGTAGAGGATTAGGATCTAAAAAGGAATCTGCGCTACTCTCGAGGACCCACTCTGTGCACCAGGCTGCATCATCATCTGAAATCTGACTCTCGGCAATCTGGAAACAGGAGAAGGTACTGGTCAACACCGCAGAGGCTGGCAATGTGGCTGTGGCTGATCCTCGCTCTGCGACAATGCTGGCTGTGGTCTGGTCCTCAGTAAGTATATCTGTCTCATCACAGTGGAGGACAAACAGCTTGAATATGGGACTCTCAATGTCTAGCCTCTCGAAGTGGTATCCCATATCGAGCTGTGGCTGCTGGGCTGAGTCATGGTGTCTATCTAACTCTGAGAAGTGTCTCTGCAGAAAAGAAGCTGAATCATCCAGGGCTGGAATCTGTAAAGGCTGGATCGATGGCTGTAGCAGCGGGGGCTCCTCCGTCTCTTGGAGTATCAGAAGATCTGATATCCAAGAATCGTCGACTGAGGACTCTGGGGCTGACTCGAACTCTAGTTGGAAGACCAACGGGAACTCGAGTAGACTTGGGTCAGAACCTCCACTGTAGCGGTCATCTCCTCTGTACTCTGTGGTGCTGCAGAATCCAAGTCCTCGGGTTGGTGTGTAGAAACTGTATCGTCATGTAGTATGACACACCCCACTGGTAGTGCAACGTCCTCATGTGTTGTCCCGACTACGACATCTCGTGAAGATGGTCTCTGTGAAAGTAACCTCGAGATGGTATTCAGTAAGTCAATGTAAGAACTGCGGTGTGAACCGCCACATGAGGTAATCACCAGTGCTACCTGATCTGCGATCATCCCCCACATGGAGATCTCAATAAGGTCAGTCACTGGAAGTCCATGCTCAGGAAATCTCCTCAAGAGGTCAAGAAACCTCAGCCATGCCTCCTGCAGTGGCTCCTGGGGGTCTACTGAAAACTCTGTGATCAAGGACCGCATCATCTCTGCTCTACGCTGGGGAAAGTATCTCTGTAGAAACTCTCGACGTAGCTCTCCCCACGTAGCGAATCTCCTTCCCAACCGTCGGTGCCATCTCATGGCTCTGTCCTGAAGTGTGAATGGGAAGGTCTTCAGCATCATCTCCTCTGCAGTGATATCTGAATAGATCTGTGTCCTGCAAATATCCTCGAAGTAGAACAGGTGAAGATAGGGCTCCTCGTGCACCTCCCTTGAAAATGTCGGCAGTCTCTGAATAAGCTCCAAATCCAGGATGAATGGACCTAATGTAGAAGCTGACTGAGCTCCCTGTCCTATCTGCTCATGCACCATACTGGAGTGGGAGACATCTAATACTCGCATCTGCTCTCTAAGATCGCGAACGAAGTGCACTCTCAACTCAGCAATGGCATCGTCCGAGTCTCGCATCTGGTCACTCTGATCTCCGTGGACGAGTAGCGCAGCATGCCCAGAAGAATGAAAGGGATGGGAGGGAGGGAACGAGAGGTTGGTCGGGGATCCGACCTCCCTCGAAGGTGGACTGGACTGATGGTCAGAAGATGGAGAAGCCGCAAGAGTCGGCAAGAAGTGAGGGGAGTCCATCATCCAAGGATACAGAAGAAGAAGAAGTAGATGACTGAAGGGAGGGTGGGAGGGAGAAAGATAGATGAAGGAGAAGATAGATGGAAAGATGGCAGAAGGGATCTGGAAACACACGAGATGAGAAAGCAAACCCCCGATTCACCTACTCAACACTGAGCTGAAGACGTAAGGGATCGGTCAATAATCTATTCAATTTTATTTAGGTGATCAAGTCAGTCTTTTAGAGCGATTACGTGAGCTGATAGGAATACAATATTCTCAACAGACTATCCCGAATAAAAGGCCGGTAGTCAGTCAAGAAATCGGATATGGCTCTAGCCTAGGATGCGGGTCACTCTCTCGCTCATCCAAACCAAACAAGGAGGGGGTTACTCTCCCCAAGATAGATTTTTAAGTGAAGTGTCTTTTAGGTCAAGTGTGATTAGCAGTTCTGATTTTATTATTTTTCTTTTTATGAATTTTTCAAAAATCGTCTAACGAATTTTCCGAGTTCCTTTTTATTCCCAAGTCCAGAAAAACAGGGGGAGGAAAACGGAAAAGCCGATGCGCGACAAAATCAATGATGCATGCACAAGATAGAAGAAGTACCTAACTCCAGCAATCTACATGTAATTATGATCCGCGCATAAATTTAAACTACCTATATGGAATGCAGTGTGAGAACCGTCCTAAACAGAAGCTCCTATTATCGTGAATCACCAATTTTATTTGCCTAAGTCCAAACGTATGCTATAGGAACATATATTCTTATTAGGGCTGTAGACCTAAGGCTACCTGATTCAACAAAAATAAAAACCTAAATCTAGGGGCTCAAGAAATCCACGTGAAATCAAAGAAAAGAAAAACGACAAAAACAAAACCACGATGGGGTCCCCCGAGCACACCGGTGCTCGGTGAAACAGACCCCGCAATCACAAATGTCTCTGAACGTCCTGGTACCTGTATTATACACTAAAATAATTCTGCTGAAAAGAAATCTAATCTAATCTAAGCTATCTCCGCGGCTATTCTGCGTCTCCCGCACTTCTGCTCGGCTACTTGCGTCCTCCTGCGGCTCTGTAGAGAAGAGAGCCGCCTCCGACTCCTGCGGTTACTTCGGCTCCCGAAAAAGCTGCCTCGATCCTCGGGCCCTTGCAAGAAAACTGAGAGAAGTGTGTTAAGCACAATTATTATAAAAATAAACAAGATAAAATGAAATAAAATGACTATATGCAAAAATGGAAATAAACATACAAAATGAAAACAAACACAAACAAAATAAAATAAAAATAAAAAGAAAACAGAGAAAACAGAAAGACGCGAAAAGCCGCGGACGAAAGAAAAGCCGCTGAAAAAGCTGCGGAAAACAAAATCAACTAAAAATGAAAAACAAGACTATTAAGTCGTGCTCCCCGGCAACAGTGCCATTCTCATGACCAAAAAATCACGAGGATCTCCCTATCGGGCCAAGGTAAAAATATTCGATGTCGTTGCGACCCGAATAGAGAGACTCGGTCAACAACAAAATTATAAGAGACCACCAAATCAACGAATAAAACAATAAAATCAAAAGCGGTCCTCGCTAATTTTATTAACCTGGTATAGCGACCAGGGTCGAACTAAGGGAGCACGAGTTGGCCTTGCGGCCTACAAAGTAGTCAAAAAAATAAAAATAAAGAGAAAATATTTTTGGTGGATTTTAAATATTTTTCAATTTTTAGTTAATTTTATAAAAATTGAGAAAGGGGAAAAACAATACTCAATGTGCATCCAGACTTAAAAGATCAATTAAAAATATAAAATTGATCTATAAAAGTCTGAAGGTAATTTTTATAAAAAATATATGTAAAAACTAAGCTACTAAAAAGAGTTTGTATTTTTTATTTTTATAGAATTTTTTTAGAATTTTTATAAGATTTTTAGGATTTTTCAATTTTTAGGGGTTTTACAAATCCAAATAATACCAAAATTGGACAGAAGCTAGAAAACACTAAAATTAACAATCCCTAATTTTTTTAGAATTTTTAAAGAAGTTTTTTTTCTTTGATTTTTCAATTCATACGGTAAGAAAAATACGTGTTTTTGAACTTTTAAAAATATCAAAAAGCCTCGAAAATGTCCCAAAAATTTAGGAAATTTTTACACAGTGGCAGGAGCCATGTCTAAATTTCACCTAATTTGGTATTTTATTTAATAAAAACAAGGCACACAGCTACACAGGGACCTAATTGTAAGAAAACATAGTTCTAGGACTAAATAATAACAAAGCAAGAAAGGCCAGGGCCTGGAATGCAAAAAGCTCAAAATCTCACGCGTGGAGCACGTGGTTCAGACACGGAGGGGCATAACTGTAATTCCTATTTAAAAGATTCAATCACTAACACACAGGAACCACAGGGTAAAAGGTGCAAAAATTCCAAAACCTCACGTGTCGATGCATGTGGCTCACATACAGAAGGACTAAATTGCAAATAAAAGAAATATCGAGGTCCTAACTGCAAATGTTCCAAAATAAAATTAACGTGCTAAAATATTTACAGGACTAAACTATAAATGCAATAAACAAAGAGGCCTAAGTGAAATTACTCCTTTATTTAAGATCGACGGTCGAGGGGGTGCCACGTGTAGATCTGATGGCAGAGAAGCGAGGGTACCCCTTCGATGGATCAACAGCCTGGATCAGCTTCTCAGATTGATGGACAGCTGGGGATGCTCCGCAGATGGATGGCACTGATCAAAACTAGAGCGGAGGGGGCTGATCAGACGGTAGTTGAACCTCCTCCAAGAACAGCTCGCCGGTGAACTTCACTGGCTTGAAACACACGGTGGAGAGGTTCTCAGATGCTGCTGAGATGTGGAAAAGATGCGTCACGATGGTTCGCAACTGGTGGGCACCTCCGATGAGATCGGGAACCACCAGAGTGGCACAGCGACGACAGAGGCTCTAAGTGGCTGTGCTCGAACCTTTAGTCCCTCAGATGGGTCCCTTTGACCTGCAAAATAACACAACACGACTCCTGGGTCGAGGGTAAAGTGCCTCGACCCGGTTAGGGGTGGAATGGGTGGTCAGATGGGTCGGAGCGGAGACCTCTGGTGAAGCGACGACGATGGAGGTTTACTTCTTGGTTCCGAGGCGAACCAAGGTGATCGGAGGGGTGTAGAAGGTGGGTAGAGGTCTCACGAAGGTGAATCGATGATCAGATGAGTGAATGAACGGTCGGATAAGTGGGAATCAGCCGGCGAAGGCCGGCGGCGCAAATGGGCATAAGTGGAAATTAAGCTAACCTAGGAGTAATCGGGACTACCTGGTAGACGAGGTCGACTGTGGGTGAGCTGGTGGAGCTCTGGGGGTCTTTGCCTCAAGGATTTGTTGGGGTCCGAGGCTCGGCGCACCTCGCGGCGGCGCACGACGAATGAGCTCGTCGGATCAGTGGCTGGGGACACCTACTCCTCACTGCGACACCGCCCTCGGATAGCTGCCACTCTAAGGAGGGTGATGGAGGTCCTGGGATGGAAAGGCGGAGCCAAAGATGGCGTGGAATGTGCGGCGGAGGAAAGCCATTATAGTGCTAGGGGTCCGTCAAAATGGAGATCGGGCGAGATGATCAGAGCTCGGACCCCTAGAAGAATGATCGGGCAAGGATTAGGGATGATTCAAGAATAATCGGGGCCCGGGGTTTCAGTTGATGGTGATCGGATCAATGCGCCAAAAATAGGAGAAAACGGGTCGGGGCGCAAGATCCGCGTCTGGTGATCCTGGGGGGAGAGTTGACCGGGGGTCAACAATCCCCCATGGACCAATGGGAGGCCGCCAATTATTAATTATTTGAAAATTCAATTAAAAATAGAAGATGATTTTATTTCAAAAGCTTTCAACATGAAAAATGTTTATTTATTTTCAAAGTATTTTTTAGTGATTTTTATTTATTTTTTTGAAAAAGAAAAATAAATAAGGTATTTACATTATAATATTATTATATATAAGTATATACATAAAAGGATTTTTTATTTTTATTTTTAATTCCTTATTTTTATACAATTATTCCAATTTTATATTTTATTTATTTACAACATAAAATTTGGAATAAAAAAGGTATTCTTATTTTTTATGATTTATTTATATGAGTTAAATAAATAGTTTTTACATACATATGTACATGGTATATATACAAGGTGGTCAATGGTTTTTATTATTTTTATTTTTATAATTTTTATTTTTTTTATAAATATGTACAAGGTAAGAGAAATACTTTTTATTTTAATTTTTATTTTGAGGAAAATAAAAATTATTTATATACATAGGGTTATATACACTATATTGAGCCACCCTATCTCTCTCTACTTGGTTTCTTTTGCGGTCAGGCCCATGCTGAGCCCTCCCTTGGGATTAGGTCACTCAATATTTATTCTTCTTTATTCCTTTATTTTTACACAAAAACATGCTAATTATGCATATTTACAAGATGCATGCATTTTGCTAAATTATTCTATTTACACATATATACAAGGTATTTGGCTAAGATTTCTAGCTAAAATAAAGGAATAAAGAGTGATGAATAGGTATTCATCAGTCAACAGATGAGAAAGCAACAGATGTCCAACATAGGTTCCGTTCCCTCCAGATCTGCCACTCAGCAACAGTAAGAGCAGTTCTTAACCTGGCGCCCCTATGCTTGTCAACGTCCCAGAGCCTTCTTGCCCAAGAGACAGAGAGCATGCGATTATCACAGTGGACAGAGCAGGGAGCGAGAGCGCCAAGCATACATTCCTCCAGACATTGAAGAAGAAGATGCAGTCCTAAAACAGGTGGTCACGCGACTCCAAGTCGTGTTCGCAGAAAAGGCAACGAGGATCCAATATAATTCCAAAGCAGGACAACCTCTATCTGTTGGGAGATGTTGGACATGCGAGCCCACGACGAGCCATTATGCAATAAATGTTATTGCGAATATCATTCCCTGATATGAAATGAAGAATAACTAATTTGCATAATAGGTCCCTTAGTACAATTAGGGTTATGTACCATGGCCATCTTGATGATCATCCATCTGTTGATTCAATTATTAAATCATAGAGGTTGGTGCTTGGATGAATATCTGAAGAGTTAGATTGAGGACACACAAACACCGTCAAATGATTGTTAAGAGATGATCTCCAGCCCAAGTAGGAGATGGATATCCTTTCTCATTTGGCTGATATCTGACCGACCTCTTGATGCAGGTCTTCTGCATAGGAATAGAGATTCGGAGGTGTCAGATTAGTTAGGTCAAAGAGTTGACTTAACGAGATCGAGATAACCAAAGTCCTATATCGAATACTGTCACGATATAGGCATGCATCCTCTGACCGGAGACAGATGTATTGATGTATGTCTGAGTATGTACATTTTGGCAGACCAATAGGTTGATGACCTAACCAAGGTATATACATTAGTGAGCTTGCGTGCATATAAGGGCATATGAGTAATATGATCTCTCAAAGGGATCATACAGGTTCACTTCTGAACCAGAAGGAATGAGCTCACTCATGAGGTATTGGGACCGATCAAATTCCATGCATGATCGTCGTGCTTTAGAAGCATGACATGAATTTGAAGGTATGATATATGCTTTTGGAAAGCATATGATCAATAGCAAATCCCAATGACCAAGATTGAGAAACTTGTTGATGAAACCCTGAAAATGACAGTGTAAAATTATATATATCTTCGGGTTGATCACAGGTCTTCCAGTATGCAGGATGTATAAGTATTAGGAATACCTAAGGGTGATGTGATTAATAATCATTTGTATAACCATGACACTTCCATTTCGAGGGAGTGATGAAACAATTCTGGATTTTAGTGACTCCTCTCAGTAGAGAAGCAATCTGATCTTGGTCCAAGTGTTGGACATTGATCTGAATGAGATTCAAATGCAATGAAAAGATTAGATTTGCGGCCTTGATTAAATCAAGCATCTCTGAGAGATACGTGAGATCTGGATTTGAGATATGAATTCAATATCCAAGTCATTATACATGGAACAATACAAACACCATATCCTTATCTCCAAGTATCTGCAGAGAAAGCGTAATATTCTTGAAAAAGTTCAAGAATAATTCCAAGGTTGAATTATATCTGAGCGTTGAGAAATGGATAATTAAATGTGATTTAATTATCATGAATAATGTGAATTTGATTCACATTATCTGAAAGCATGAGAACGAGTATCCAATGTAATTAAATGTGACTTAATTAATGTGGATATGGATAATGTGGATAGCACTATCCAATTATTGTAAATACGATTTAAAATATAAATTAGAAAGAGACTTGTGTGATTTATATTTGTTGATTAATTGTTGATGTGAATGGGATTCACGTTGAGAAATTAACTGAAAATATAATTACATTTAGTTTTAGATTGTGAATATGATTCACAATTTTTCAATAGCTTGATTGATATTCTCCAAAAGATAATTTGGAATTATTTTTTGTGAAAATTATTTTCGACATGAGTTATAAGAGATATCATGAGATAATGAGATCTCATCATATATTAAGAGATTGACCGAGTCCTATCTAACAAGAGAGGACGGCTACAACTCTACATGTGGAGAGGAGTAGTCGTCCCCCCTTATTTAGGAGTGGACCATGGTCTCCCCATTATCCAATATCTAGTCAAAGGTGATTTAATTTGAAATTAATTATATTGATTTATCAATATAGATTGATTTAAATTAAATCATTTGTTGTTTTGTTTTACCAACAACATCCTAGCCGTTGAAAGGAACACAAATCAATCTCATCCGTTGATTGTATGTTGTCCATGGATTGGGAACCATGGACTCCCAAAACCCTATATAAGAAGAGGCATGCCTTGCTCTTCGAAGGACACTGACTTGACAGAGTCTCTCTGCTCTCTCTCTCTCTCATTCTCTCGTTCCCGCTTCCTCCTCTCTCTTGGGTGGCCATCCACCCTACCCTAGAAGGAAGAAGGCCCTCATCTTCGCCTTGCGTTGTGTTTCGACGACTCTCAGTACTCCATCTTATTTGGTGCTTCTCGCTCGCGAAGAAGACATATGATCTCGTGTGACGAGATCAAGAGTTCCCTTATTTGGACAACTACTTGGATTGCGAGATCCCCGTGTCTCATCCCCGCACTCACAAGCATCTCCTCCGAAGGTCGGACTTGAGACATGAGGCTTCTTCTCTTAGAAGCTCGATCGTAACCATGCTACAACATGTATTCCTATATATACCTTGTGGTTAGACGAAACGATTCATAAATGGTTTATGGATCATGTGATTTCATAGTTTATTTTTTTTAAAAAAATTCCGCTGCACCGAGCAACTAGTATGACTAGTCGCTCTTGATCGTATATGATACGATCATCACGCTTCCATGGTGCGCTTAAGGATCCTCTCATATCCTTCAAGTGGTATCAGAGCCAGGTTGACAGAGGACTTGGATATGATCCTTGAACCTATGAAATTTGGGCTCGTTTGGGTTCGTGAAGATTTTAGCATTTCAATTTTTGCAGCCCTGTCTTGTGATATTTTTTCGACCCTGTTTAAAATGTTTAAACACAAATTTATCTTATATAATGTTCCTCATAAAATAAGGAAAATGTGGAATTTGAGGTTGCGTAATTTGGATTCCGTTTGCTCAAGATACGTTCGTTTTAATGATCGTATATCCACTGTTTCGGGGATGGCGGTTAGAGACGTAATTAAGATGTTAATTACTATTTTAAAATGCCTGAAAATGCATGATTATCACATGTTTTCTGTTTTAAATCAAATTATCAATATCTGGAAATTGATTTTGCTTAATTTAGATTTGAAATGAATGAGATATGCTATTTTTAACTAGTGAGGGTCACTGCTGGAAATTGCATGTTTATCCAAAACCTTGTGATTGTTGTTTAAGAATATTGTGAAATTAATGCTTAATTTCCTGGAATAATTAGGGATAATATTTGGGAAATATTATAACAATAATTATTCCCTTAAATGACATTGCCTCAACCAATGAATGATTAGATTAGATCTTGTTCACCAATTGGTTACTTGATACACCTTCATCAAACTTGTTTCTTGAATGGATTTTGAGAATTTATCTAGTAAATTTCCTTATAATCAAAATTGTTTTGATTATTACTATATGGTATAATTTTGGTTGAAAAACCGATGATCATCTCAAGTACAAAGTGATTGGCTCGGCATTATTTTTTCCCGAGGCGGATATGGTGTCTAGTTAGGGAGCGTTGGGGTAGCAGGTTTCACCGTGTGTGGTCTGTCCCACTCCCGTCGGTACTAGCCATGACAGCGGGTAGGGAACGAATGATGCCTGAGAGATCATGATGTATTTTCTAATTATTAATATTCAAATAATATGTATTTTGAGATAATACCACTAATTCAAGTAACAATCAAGTTTGATGATTGAATTGGATTGATAATTGACTTAATAAGATTAGATTAATTACATCCAATTGAAACACTCTATTATGAATAGATGTGTATTTCCCTTGGAAGAATTAATTGCATGAATATGATTCATGATAATTAATTAAAATTTGAATATGAGGTGGAGGATCACATAAGTGACATACATGGTCTCCCGTCAAGTCGAAGGGTTCCGTCGCCAGATATTGTATGTTGGAGACGCCTGCCCGAAGTGACAGCTCCTGCATACGATCCATTTGGATCGGGCTCTTCGCTTCTTGAAAGAGTAAGGATGCATGTGTAGTGACCACAATACCGGGTCCTCATATTATTGGGGGGATACTGAATTGCGCATAGCGAGTTGTATTCCTGTTGACGGTTGGTTCAATAACAACGGGTCAACATCACCTTAGGGGTGGTGGGCCCGGGTGTTAAAGACCGAGTTGAGAATGCAAGTTGGACTTGTAAGGCAGAACATGTTCCCGCTTCAGATAATCCTCATTAAACCCACTCAGTACTATAGTCAGTAATAACCAGTAAAATATCATGGATTGGATCCATGATCAAGATATTGTACTTGCAGTTGGACACATAATGTATGTGGTTGCAATGTGCAAGTTTTCCCATAATAATGAAGAATGACAATTAAATAGATAATAGGACTACAACCCTAGGGTTTGTATGGCTCTATAGTCTTGATCTCTCATCGAATGTACTTTGAAAGTGACATGTCGATGATGATCGTGATTGTCAATTAATCCTTATAAAATCTAAGAAGATGTTCTGGCATACATATGTGCTCTTGACATTTAATCATGAATGACATGGTTCACTGCATCATGCAGAATGGTAGCTCTATAAGAGATAATGTATTCAAAATGTTTGAATACCTATCTGAACCTAAGTCTTTAAGAGTTAAGATGTACGTAGATATGATGAGTGTCATCATCCTACTACCTATACTCTAGTCATTCATGAAGCTTCATAATGTTCATAGTGTATGAATTAAATGAAGCATATATAAATGTCGAAATACTCTTATATTGAAATCTTTTGAATTCGACATAAGAGATCCTTTGTCTTAAGTAATGGTTGTTTAGAGATGAAAGGAGCGCAGTGGAAGCATGGGTCGGACCTAGGTTAGAAGGAAAGTCAAAGAGTTGGCTGTACTTCTATGGTTTCCACATACATATGACATCCAAATAGTTGGATGAATGCCAATACTGCAATGAGCCGATGTATTGATAGTATGACTATCAAGTATATCTAGAATCCTTAGAGAAGGACTTGGATAGTGCATCGAAAGAATTTACATCTACATATAATCATTGAAATTGATTATATGTATTAGAAGACTGAAATAATTGTATCTCATTCTAATAATTGTATCTCATTCTTCTAATAACACTTGCAATTGGTTGCATATGTATTAGAAGACTGAAATTTGATCTTAAGGTTTAATAATCATCCATGGATATTGATGCAATGGTTGAAACAACCTCTATTGGATAAATAGACTTCATATTTTTAGTGGGAGAGCCCTTAGTCTTAGAGAATGTCTCTATGACCTGGATATTAGAATACACTCATTGTTTATTTCTAAATGTTGGAAATACACGTAAATTCTGGAATAGACCTATCATAAAGAGTTATGATGGATATATTTCAGATAGTATTTTGATATATGGAGGACTCTACTAAATTAAAAAATTAATGAATGGTTCACTAACATTTCTAAATACTGAAAATTAAACCTTATAAGATCAATAGGAGGATAAAGATCATTTGACAATGATCTGGCATCAGACCTTGGACATTAGACTGCTGATGAGATCAATAGGCTAGTAAGAGATGAACTTTAGAATGTCTAAAATCTCAAATCTTACATACTTTTGATTATTGTATTCAAGGTAAAATTGTCCAATGTTCCCATCTCTAGGAATGGTGTAAGATGCCAAGGTATTAAAGATCTCATACATACCAATGTATGTGGATCATCTGTATCATAATGAACATTGATGATATGTAATATCGTTTAATGATTATTTATGATATGAGATTTCTTCTCTTCACCTTAGAAAGCTTTGAAATATTTAAAGATTTCACAATGTTTGGTTAGAACCAAAGTTTGAAGGAAGATGAAATGAATTTGATCTAACCTAGGTAGCTTGTACCTATTAGATGAATTCAAAGGAATACCTTATGGAGATATGAATCCTCCTAATGCACCTAAACTCAATAGAGTTATAAGGAGATACAATTGAGCATGTGTGACATGATTTGATCAATGATTAATCTTAGCATAATTATCTCTTAGTTTCTGGGTATATATATGTGGTAGAGACTACATTATATATCCTTATAAGGTCCCATGCTAGTAAGCTGGAATCTAGTACCATAGAATGCTACTTCATTAGGAAAATAAATGATGGTATTTGATACCTACTTTATGACCTTGAGATTCCTAAAATCGGAAACTAAAAGGACAATTAAAGATGAACCACTAATACCTCTTCAAATGAGTTTGAGGATGAATTCCATGTGTCAGAGAAATCTGACAATGATTGAACTTTATGTGATGAAGCTTCTGAAGATCATGTCATGAAAAGATGGATGTTAGCAATAAAGTCTATAGTAGATTTTGGATACAAGTGTTGTATATGGACCCTCAAGGATCAACCTATATGGGTAAGACTCATTAAGGTGTAAATGGATCTTCAAGAGAAAGAGGAAACCTGATGAGAACGTAGAGACCTTAAAAACACGGCTCGTAGCTATGAGCTTCACACTGAATAGAAGGCATCGCTTGCGATGAGACTTGCTCTCCAGTGACCTTGCTTATACCCATTAGTATATTGCTAACTATAGCTACACAACTTGACTTTGACATCTTCAAGATGGAAGTCAAGATTGCATTCATCCACGAATATCTCTTCAAGGATATTCACATGAAGTATCCCTAGGGCTTCATGGTTGAGGAAAGCAAGGTGTGCAAGCTAAAGAAACTCCATCTATGGACTTGAATAAGCTTCTTGTAGTTGGAACATAAAATTTGATGAAATTATAAATGTTATGATTTCAGATAGAATCTTGATGTACCATGTGAAGCTTAGTGAGAGTGCCATTGTGTTCATCGTGCTATATGTAGATAATAGCCTAATCATTTGGAATGATGTAAGGATAGTAATAAGTGTTTTATAGACTGGCCATTCCATACCTTGAGATATGATCTCAAGGATACCTCTTAGATCTTAGTTTTGAAGATGTTCAGAAGCAAAGAGAAGAGGGTATTGGGACCGTCACATTAGTAGTATACCTTGGACATGTTCCATTTTCTGGAAAATTCCAAGAAAGGATTCCTTCCCTTAAGATATGGTACCGACCTATCTAAAAGTATAGCACCTCAAAGAGTTGAGGAAGTAAATGCTAGAACTACTTGCCCTTGTGCATTAGTTACTAGAAGCCGAGTGTATGCTAGATGTGTACAAAAGTTAGATATCTGCCATGTAGTGGGAGTAGTAAATGTTACTAATCCTACTAAGGAGATAAAACACTTGATTGCAGTGATAACAATATCTTCAAAGATGAAAAGATTTTTGAGATAGTTATCTCAAAGTCTTATCTTCAAGAACTTGAGACTTTATAGATAGTGATCTAAAAGGTCTTAATTATGGATACCTTAGGAGATAGCGATTTCCAGGAATAAGGGTATTCTGATAAGGATTATGGAAATACTGGTTATAGTACCTATTAAGCTGTAGTGTCAAGGACACTATAACTGACAAGATTGAGTATTGATTGCATAAGATGCAACATTCTCCTTGGATGCGAGCACTGTTACTAGGGGATATGCAAGTGTCGTAAAAGGACTTAGCGTAGTCTCTCGGGAATAGAGTGACTGATCAGCTTACCTAGCTATTTTCCTAAATAGCCTATGATTGTACATGAGTGATGGTTTAAATGATTATCCCATTAATGGCTCTTTGGGCTAGTGGGAGATTGTTGGACATGTGAGCCCACAACGAGCCATTA